>APFE030928601.1:34628-50665 GCA_000404065.3 Pinus taeda | reverse complement strand
AAACGGCAAATCCTATTTCCAACTCCACTGCATTATAAATGCAGTCTGACATGCAAGGGGAATAGGGGTTGCCTTGCATTTATATTTCTCTCAAAGTTGACTTTGGCATGTTACCAGCAAGGCAACCCCTATTCCCCTTGCATGTCAGACTGCATTTATAATGCAGTGGAGTTGGAAATAGGATTTGCCGTAGTTAAACTACCATTCCCCACACATTAATGAGTCTTGAACGGTAAGCCGTAGAGGAGCGAGAGAGAAAAAGAAGTATATAAATATGATTCAAATTTTATGATAATATATCGTTTTTATATATCTTCAGTGGAAGACCTCAAATTGTCTGGTAAGAAGTTAGTAAACATGGAGGACCTGGTCGTGGAGGTGGTGGCGTTGACGAGCTGGTGAAGGTGAGGGTGGTGGTGGAGGACCTGGGGTGGCGGTGGAAGAGGACCTCGAAGGAGGTGGTTGAGGACCTGGTATCGGAGGTAGTGGGCCTGGTGGGGCTGGTGTAAGAGGACCTGGTGGAGGAGGGGCAGCTGGCCTTGGTAGTGGCGGAGAAGGTCCTCGAGGTGGCGATGGTAAATGCCAGCAGGGAAGTCCTGGATCAGGAGGCGAGGGTGGAGGACGTTAGTGGCATGATATATATCTTTCTATAAACGTGATAATAATGACCATCGTAAAAAAATATATATAATCGTAGCAGATGTCTGTCTCAGAAATACTGGTTATTGCAATAGATATAAGGGTAAATGAGCGCTTTAACGGCGTAAAATTTTGACATACTAAAGCTTCCCATGAACGCATATCTCCTCGATAGTGAGGTTTGATTAGTAGCCTGTACCATAGTTAACAATTTGATTAAAAAAAATTAATTCTTTAAAAAAATTCAGCGATTTGTTTCATAATCTATCAAATCTACTTGTAATCTGAATAAGGTTGCCTACTGCTTTGACTTGCTCTGCTAACGGCTTCCTCTGTCTGGTTTGTTAAACTATCCATTAATGTTTTGGGATTTGGATATAAAGAGAAATTTATGTGAAACTAGTTTTGATCTCTCCACCCAACTATGACGAATATTCTTTTTCTTTTTTAACTAATATGTAACACTCCCAAGTCGCATAAAATCACTGAAGTTACTAAGTTAATTTTTTTTAAATCTTAAATTAGATTTTATTACATGTTAATGATTGAATATTAACTCTAGAATGCTATATATGTTGTGTTTACCAAAATTTTTTGTAATAATGTTTTAATGAAATAACAAGTGTTTAATGTAGTTTAAAGAAACTGTTGCCAAGGAAAAACAGTTACCTTCTACTTGAAAAAGGAAGAGAGGAGGAAAATCCTAAGCTTGAAGGGAGAAGGGAAAGCCAGTGGGATTTTGCAAAAAGAACATTCAAGAGAAAAGTACAGCTAGGCAGGAACCCCTAGGCCCAAGGTACTGACTGTAACTCAACAAAGTGTGGAACAAAGAAAGTGCTTAGGGGAGAGTCTAAAAGTAATTGCCAGAATAGTAGTTGGGACAAAAGAGAATTTGGCAGGAACCCTTAGGCCCAAGGTACTGAGTGTAAAAGGACAAAGTGTGGAACACAGAAAGTGATGAGGGGAGAGTCTAGAAATAATTGCCAGAATAGTGGTTGGGATGAAAGAGACTTTCAGACAAATAAGTAAAACAACAATCTTCTGAATATTAAACTATCATGAGTAAGTATTAAGCTCTCTCATAAGTTCAGTTATTTATCAATTCTAGACCTAAAGAAAAGCAGTGAACTAGTTAACAATTATCCTTTTAAGACTGTAAAAATGAGATAAAATAATTGCGCGCGCACATATATATATATAAACAAATTAACAGAGGAAGCTATAGGTTCATGTATAGTAAAAGCAAACCAAATAACAAAGTAAGATAAAAGAAATTATTGTGCAAATTCAGAAATGAGTGCTATAGTAATATTCATTGAGGAGGTAAGGAATCAATTAAAATATTAAAACAAGTTTGATCCAAGACTAGAACAGATAAGCCATAACCAGAATCTATAGTGAGCATCGCATGCATATATACCCTTAACCTAGTATCTTTTATATTCATATGATTAACAGAAAAACTACAAGATCTTGCAGAAATTTTAACCTTTACAACTCATGTTAACACTATCTTATTCCAACAAGATTCTGGAAACAGAAAGCACTTCCTATCATACAGAAAATTCCGACCATATTCCTCTTAATCCATAAACATTACAACTTCCAACCTACACACGCCTTGTTCCTCATAATATTTATGTGATAAGTTAGGAACAAAGTAGCATTGCAAAAGAAACTTCATTAACAGCAATAGAATAAATTGTATGAGCTTAATTTAGTATTCGGGCCACGTAGGGAAATTAAAAGATAGCCCATAATAAAAAGTACTTTCGGTCCTAAGTTGCTTGAGCTAACAACTCTAATCAAGAACAGGGTACTGGAGAACTGAAACGTGCATATATGGAAAACCCTCAAAAAAACCCTTGATACTAATTTAAAGAGAGACCTATGATCCATAAACCGAGGAATGATGATTGAATCCCATCCCCAACCTTGGAGCAAGTTAGAAGTATTATCATAGCAAGATGCAATCCGACCTGTGCATACTACGAAGAATCTACTGAGGGCACGAACTTCGGGTGCTACTTCCAAATAAACCAAGGGCAGTAGCATACCTGTGATAAGCAACCATGTTTTGAGTTGAGGGTTTAAAATCCCAAAATCTTAAATAGAAAACAATTGAAATGACCGATAAGTGTGTACGTGTGGACGAGGACCAATCTCGAAACCTCCATTTCCATCCTGTCAGTAAAAGCCATGATACCGTGGCTTAGACCTTCAGAACAACACACCCTCAATCCAATCAAAGGAAATTGTCTTTCCTGAATCTTAGAATGGTTTACCTGGGTTATTAACGACATAAATCGATCCGACCTCCTGAGAGAGAGTTGAGCATTCAAGCCTCTCTTAGCGCGAAAGCCCAATGTTGTTACCAAAAACCACCACGCACAGTCAATCACCATGCCTCAACTTATTCAAAATAAAAAAAACTAAGGGTTATGACTTGAGTGAACAGACAAACTAGAGATTTCTTACGTGTATTGGTCGTGAGGAGAAGCCAAAGATCATGGGGTGAGAGTTCGAACCTCCTCAGCCTTCGCTGAGGCTAACCGCTGAAGAGCCCCCAACAACCCAACTCAATCGGCGGAAATGATAGAGCATCGGCCGAAGGGTGTGTAAGTTGGTTAGGTATAACTCTAATTATCCAGTGCTGTCAGATCCATTCAGATCGATGGTCAGCATGGAGCCACCCTTGCATCCTCTGTCACATTAATAACCTTTGCCCCTACACTTAATGTGTGGCCTAGCTGTGGTACAGGTGTGAGCCAACCAAGATTGGGAAGGGTGCCACACAATCTCACTTAATTTGAAATATTTTTACATGGAGGTCTAACATTAAATCTAAAATATTAAGTATAGTGAGCCATGTGCAATCTGTATCCATGGATTAGTACTTTAATCACTTCGGTTGGGATTGATCATTTAAGCAATCAAATTATTATGAATATGTAAGTTAAGATCTTCATGGTAAAGAATTTTTTTATGCATATGTATGTTACAAATGGTATTAGAGCTCAAGTTCTTACATTAAGATTCTTTGGGAATAAAATCATTACTTAAAATCAATGTGTTTATTTTTTTTCACTAATAAACTTATTTGTGAACATAGAAAGAAATAAGGAAGATGCAAGAGAGCCGAGGACCAACTGACCCACCCAGAACAACTTATATAAACGCCAATCGTGATATTTGGATACAGGTGGGTGAAGAGTCATAGGAAGCTAATGTAGTGTTACTTGAGACTAGTCACCAACTGCATGCTGAAATGATAAATTGAAGAACAGATAATGAAAGACTACAAGAAGAGCAAGAGAAAATTCTCAGAAGTTTGCCTAATCGATAGAATCAATGGCATCTAGACCCTAGTGTGGAGGATCGGGAGAAAACCTCGATGGCTCAACATGAATAAGAGAACACTCAGTTGGAAAAAAGGGGGAAGACAAGGAAGGACTCTTTCACAACGTTTCTCACTAGCACAAAACTAAAAGGCAGAAAATTGTGTTACAAGGCGAATTTAGAAAGATCAAACCATCACTCTTTGATGGGGAAACAACAGAGGCAGCAGAAGCATGGTTAATTGACACGAGAAAATACTTCCATATTTATGAGTACACAGAAAAACTGAAGGCACGGTTGGCAGTTTATCGACTAATACGTAAGGCCACCCTATGGTGGGAAGAAATCAAATTAGTAAGGAAGATCAATGAGGAGAAAGTCACCTCGCAAGAGCTCCAAAAACATTTTAAGGATAAATATCTAATCGAACAATATTACGATGAAAAGGAAAAGGAATTTCATGAGTTACGGTTGGGCACCTTGACCATGGATGAATACATGACACGATTCTCTTCCCTACTAAGTTATGTGCGTTACATGCAAGAACAAAGGCCAAAATTCAGCGTTTCATCAACAACTTACCCAAATTTATGAAGGAGAAATTAGAAGTTGACTACCCCAAGATAATCGATGACGTTGTGCGGAAAGCTCGCATCTCTTACCAGCAGATGAAACAAAATAATGAAGGGTCAAAAGGGAGTCTAAACAGAAAAGGTAGAAGTTTGACCCCAAATAAATACTCTAGATTTGCTAATGGCATAAACGTATAGCAAAAGTCCCTCAAGTGAGTTCTAGTTAGAAATCAATCAAAGATGGCTTATTCCGAAAACAGGCAGCGAGAAGGAATTACTAAATCAATGAATGATCACCAATCAAAACCGCCACTACAATGTGGGGGATGTGGAGAACCTCACTATTACAAGAATTGTTTGCATAACACAAGAACATAATAGTTATCAAATATGCAAGAGGCATCCACAGTTGGGGATGTGTAAAGAAGTATGCTTAGAATTAACGCTACCTTGGATGATCACCAGGTAGAATTCTAGCCCACTATGATCAAATGTGAAGGTACGATTGCTAAGAAACTCGTCCCTTTTTTATTTGACCCTAATGCTAGCTTAAGCTATGTTGGTCCTAAAGTGGTAGATAAATGTCATTTATAGAGGAGTGAGTTCTCAAAACCATGGCTAGTGCAATTAGCTATTAGGGCAAAAAGAAGAGTAACCGTGAAAACAAAGTTTTGCCGCATAACTATTTCAAGACAGTTCATTCACGTATACCTTAGTATACCTCCTTTGGGTTCATATGATGTGTTGATTGGAATAGATTGGTTGGAGAGGTGATGGTCCTTAGTAGATTGTAAACAAAAAGCTGTTATTCTTATTGATGAATCAGGCCAAAGAAAGGAACTCTAAGGATTTAAGACCAATACCAAGTTGTGTCCCATTATTTCTAGTCAGCTAAGCAAATGTATTAAAAAGGGTTGTCAAGTCTATGTTGTTCAAGTAGGATTTTCGAATACTAATAAAATGATATCCTTGGAATATATTCCTCTTGTTCAAGAATTTATTGATGTATTTCCAGAATTTATACCAGGATTACCACTAAAGCATGATATTGATTTTACCATTGAATTAATTCCAGGTGCAGCCCCTATATCTAAAGTCCCATACTGCATGAGCGTACCTGAGTAACCGAACTCAAAATGTAGTTATAGTAGATTTTGGACAAAAAGTATATTCGTCCTAGTGTGTCCCCATGGGGAGCCCCTATCTCGTTTGTACGAAAAAATAATGGAACCTTATGACTGTGCATTTATTATCGATAATTAAACAAACTCACCATCAAGAATAAGTACCCCTTACCACGTATAGACGAATTATTTGATCAAGTGTAAGGAGCTAAGGTATCGAAGAAAATTGATTTAAGATATGGCTACCATCAAATAAGAATAAAGGAAGAAGGCATTTGTGAAACAACATTTTGTACTCGTTATGGACATTACGAGTTCGTAGTGTTGTCGTTTGGCCTCACAAATGCCCCAACCATCTTTATGAGCCTAATGCATGGTATTTTACAGCCATACATGGACAAATTTGTATTGATTTTCATTGATGATAATTTAATATACTCTAAGAATCAAGAGGAGCATAAGGAACATCTAAAAACAATATTGTAGATACTAAGGGTGAAATTCAATGAGTGTTACTTCTTTAAAGATCAGATTCAATACTTGGGTCATGTTATATCAAAAGACAGGATCGCATTAGACCGAGAAAAGATCAAAACAATAATGAAATGGACAGCCCCAAATAACGTCGCTAATATCAAATCATTCTTGGGATTAGTCGAATAATACCGTAGATTCATTCAGGGGTTTTCAAAAATCACCTTTACAATGACCTCCTTACAAAAATAGGAGTGTGTCTTCTAATGGATAGCTGAATGTGAGCAAATTTTTGAGAGATTAAAACATCTACTCACTACTGTACCAGTGTTAAAAGTAGCAGATCTAGAAAAGTCCTTCATGGTTTGCGCAGATGCAAGCAAAGAAGGTGTTGGCGGGGTACTAACACAGGAAGGAAAGGTGATTTCTTATGAGTCTCGAAAGTTAAAACATTACGAACAACGATACTCCGCTTATGATCTTGAATTAACAACAGTGATACATGCACTAAAATGTGGCGACACTACCTATTGGGGAAAAAGTTTTTGTTGCTGACAGATCATAGCAGCCTTAAATTTTTTTTTAATCATCCCAGTTTAAATGCTCAAGGGCCTAGATGGACAAAATTTCTCAGCGAATATGATTTCGAAACGAAACACCTAAAAGGGAAAGAAAATTGTGTTGCCAACGCCCTAAGCAGAAAGGTACATTGTGTCTATGAGATTCAAATGAGTTAAGTAAATTCAAATACTCCTGTCATTATTAAAGAGGCAGCTAATAGAGATCCGGAGAAGACTTTCCTTTGGTAACAAGCAAAAGAAAAACTGCTAAATAAGGAAAAATTAGAGTTTGAAATAAATTTTGACAACCTTCTTACATTTCGGAACAAAATTTACATTCTAACCAAAACTCGGTTAAACAACTAATATTGGATGAGTTTCATAAAAAACCTTATGTCGACCACCTAGGTTACGAGAAAATATTTTTAGCCATCGAAAAAGGATACTTTTGGCCTGGATTGAAGAAGGATGTCACATAATATTTATCCAAATGCTTGGAGTGTCAGATAGTAAAGGATGAGCACCAACATCCCCCCGGGTTGTTACAACCATTGCCCATTCTGAATTGAAATGCGAGACTAAATCACTATATTTCATCACTGGATTACCCCGCACAAGGAAACAACATGACTCTATAATGGTGGTAGTAGATAAATTGAATAAAACAACTCATTTCATACCTGTAAAATATCCATATAAAACTGTGGAAATCACAGATATTTTTATGAAGGTGATTTTTCGATTACATGGAATACCCAAGGAGGTGATCTCTGACAGAGATGTGAAATTCACATCCACATTTTGGAAGACTCACTTTTCAGGATTGGGTACCCAGATCCAATTTAGTACTACTTACCATCCCCAAATAGATGGGTAGACCAAATGGGTGAATCAAGTATTGGAGGACATGCTACACATGTTTGTAATGCAGCAACCACACAAGTGGGAGGATTACCTCCATTTAGAATAATTTTCTTATAATAATTGGCATCATGAATCTCTAGGTATGAGCCCTTTTGAGGTGTTATACGGGAGGAAATACAGGGTGCCCATAGACTATAATAACCCAGTTATTAAACTAGCATTGGGTCCTCACATGCTAGCAAAAATGGAGGAAATCGTTAAGAAGATTAGACAAAATGTTTGGGCGGCTCAAGATAGACAGAAAGTGTATGCATATAAAAAAATAACATACAGGGAATTTCAACCTGGGATCATGTTTATCTAAGGGTGAAGCCCTGGAAAAGTTCCTTACAGTGGCAAGGTTGTGCTAAATTAGCACCCTAATATTATGGACCCTTCCAAGTCTTGGAACGAGTTAGACCAGTGGCTTATAAGCTAGCTCTACCAAGTCACATTCCAGTCGGAAATGTGTTTTAGGTGTCCCTACTAGAAAAATGTGGGTATAATACTCAGCACATTATTGACTGGGAAAACATTTAGGTCGAATCGGAAGGAGAATTCCTTGCAGAACCTCTTCATATTCTCGACCAGAGAGAAACCAACTTGCAGAGTGAGCCATCACCCAGGTTAAAGTGCAATGGAAGCGCTTTGGTCGAGATGAGATCACATGGGAAGAAGAGGAGTTTATGTGGAAGACTTATCCAACCTTATTTTCAGAGAACAAAGAGAACACCAGGGACGGTTTTCCTCATATGCAGGGAGAGATGTAACACTCCCAAGTCACATTAAATGATTTAAGTTACTAAGTTAACTTTTGTTAAATATTAAACTATGTTTTATTACATGTTAATGATTGAATATTAAGTGATTGAGGCTAGAATGCCATGTATGTTGTGTTTACCAAAATTTTTGGTAATGATGTTTTAATGAAATATCAATTGTTTAATATAGTTAAAAGAAATGGTTTCCGAGGAAAAATAGTGACCCTCTACCTAAAAAAGGGAAAAGAGGGGGAAAATCATGAGCTGGGAGGGAGAAGGGAAAGTCAGTGGGATTTTGCAAAAAGAACAGTCAAGAGAAAAGTACAAAACTTGAGGTTGGGGGGGGAACCCTAAGGCCCAAGGTATTGACTGTAACTGGACAATCCAATGTGGAACACAAAAAGTGCTTGGGGGCGAGTCTAGACGTAATTTCCAGACTCGTGGTTGGGAGGAAAGATACTTTCAGACAGATAGGTAAAACAAAAATCTTCTGAAGAACACTTATCCACCAGGGAGATAGGTAAATATTAAACTCTCATGAGTAAATATTAAGCTCTTTGATAAGTTCAATTATTTATAAATTGTAGACAGAAAGAATAGTAGTGAACTAGTTAGCAATTATCCAACCTAGGGCTTAGTTTATTTTGATAGATTTGAGACTGTAAAAATGAGGTAAAATAATTGAACATATATATATACATTTATAAACAAATTAGCAAAGGAAGCTATATGTTCATGTATAGTAAAAGGCAAATTTCTGTGGAGATTCGAAAATCAGTGCTATAGTAGTATTCATTAACTGTGAGATGTAAGGAATCAATTAAAATATTAAAACAAGTTTGATCCAAGACGAGAACAAATAAGCCATAAACATAATATATAGTGAGCATCACATGCATATGTACCCTAACTGGGTATCCTTTATATTCATACGATTAACACAAAAACTACAAGATCTCGTAGAAATTTTAACCTTTACAACTCATGTTACCACTATCGCATTCCTACAAGATTCTGGAAATAGAAAGCACTTCCTATCATATAGAAAATTCTAAACATATTCCTATTAATCGATAAACATTATGACTTCCAAACGACAGATGTCTTATTCCTCATAATATGTATGTCATAAATTAGGAATAGAGTAGCATTGCAAAAGAAACTTCATTAACCACAATAGAAGCATTATATAATATTTGTTTCAATGAAATAGTCCGAGCTTAATTGAATATTCGAGACATGTAGGACAATTAAAAGGTAAACCATAATAAAAAGTGCTCTTTGTCCTAAGTTGCTTGAGCTAACATCAGTAATCCAGAATAGAGTATTGAAGAACTGAAACATGCATATATGCAAAACCCTAGAAAAACCCTTCATACTAATTTAAAGCTAGACCCGTGAGCCATAGATCAAGGAACGATGATTGAATCTTGTCCCCAACCTTAGAGAAAGTTAGAAGTGTTATCATAGCAAGAGGAAATCCAACCTGTGCATACGACGAAGAATCTAGTCAGGGCACGACCTTCGGGTGTTGTTTCCAAATAAACGAAGGGCAGTAGCATACCTACGATAAGCAACCATGTTGTAAGTGAAGGATTTAAAATCCCAAAATATTAAACAGAAAATGATTGAAATGACTGATAAGTGTGTACCTATGGATGAGGAGCAATCTTGAAACCTTTGTTGCCATCTTGTCAGTAAAATGCATGTTACCCTAGCTTAGACCTTCAGAACGACGCACCATGAATTCAATCAAATGAAATTGCCTTTCGTGAATCTGAGAATGGTTTACTTGGGTTATTAACGACCTAAATCCATCTAACCTCCTGAGAGCTGAGCATTCAAGCCTCTCTGAGTGTGAAATACCAATGTTGTCACCAAAAGCCACTGTGCACAATCAATCATTGTGCCTCAACTTATTCAAAAAATAACTAAGGATTATGAATGGAGTGGACAGACAAACTAAAAGATAGATTTCTTACCTGTATTGGTTGTGAGGAGAATCTAGAGACCATGGGGCGAGAGTTCGAACCTCCTTAGCCTTCACTGAGGCTAACTGTTTCCAAACAACAAGAACCCAACTGTGTTGGTGGAAATGACAAAGCATTGGCTGGAGGGTGTGTAATTTGGTTAGGTGTAACCCTAATTATCCGGCTCCATTAGATCCATTCAGATCGACAGTCAACATGGAGCCACCCTTGCAGCCTCTGTCACATTAACAACATTTGCCCCTACGCTTAATGTGTGGCCTATTTGTGGTACACCTGTGAGCCAACCAAGGTTGGGAAGGGCGCCACACACTCTCTCTTAATTCGAAATATTTTTACACGGAGGTCTGACATTAAATCTTAAATGATAAGTATAATGAGCCATGTGCAGTCTGTATCCATGGATTAGTATTTTAATCACTTATGATGGGATTGACCGTTTGAGCAATCAAATTATTATGAATATGTAGGTTAATATCTTCATGGTAAAGATTGTTTTTTTTTTATGTCTATGTATGTTACATAATACCCTAGTATTTGGTAGCTGTGGTGTGTACATAGGGGATGAAAATTGCCCAAAGTAAGGTAAGGGTTGCTCCAAAATGCACTTGAGTTCAGGAGTGTAAAGGTGCCTAAAATTTTCTCAATGTGAGAGGAAAATTATGATTAGTTTAAGTTTGTGAAATTTATAAAAATATTATTATCTAATTTTAAGGTCAAGGTTAAGTTAGACACTAAAGTGATGTATGAAACTTTTTTGTTTGCAGGGCAAGGGATCCACTTCGGCGAAGCGATTTGACTTCTATGTCTATCAAAGCATACATACTCTACCCCTCTAGAAAAGCTTACCTATTCTACCCCTCTGGTTTTGAGCATGTGACCTCCTACAAGGAAACACATGTTCTTAATCATAGGCCCACTCACACATGCTCTTAAGCATAGGCCTACTCACACATGCTCTTAACCATAGGCTCATAAGCAATGTATAATAATATTAATTTAATTTTAAGATTATTGTAATGTTAGTGTATTTGTATAAATTAAGTGTCCAATAAAAGTGTATAAACATTTATTGATAAATAGATTCAAAATAAATTAAAATTAAAATTAAAAAAATCATAAAATTAACTAAACAATAATTTTATTATTAGCCATGTTCTGGTTCTTCAACTTGTCCTAAAGATGAACCACACTCATTGGTTCGAAACGCATTGACAAAAATATTATAAGGTGATTTGTGCCGAAAAATCTTCTCCTTAAACTTAATAACTTTATTATTATTAAATAATAGAAACAATTAATATATGTTAGACATATATACATTTAAAAGACATGCAACTAGATTCTTAACTATGTAGATTTACTCTTATTTTACCATGGATATTTAATTTGTAAATAGATTTTATTATAGTACCATGGATTGTCATTACTACATACCAAAAAACAATAACTCATTTCATATGGCACTTGTTCATATGCCATTTTTTTAATTAATCAATTTAATTAAAATCATACAACTACTTTGGAAAAAAATTTCAACTTTCAATTTCTGTATACTAACCTTTGATTTTTGTATCGCTGTGAATATTCTAGAATATTTGTCAAAGTTAAATCTCTACCATCCATCTAATAATTATTGATAATTAAATTAAAATTTTAAAAAGTTTTATTTCAAAATAAACACCATATAATTAGATATTAAATTGATATATATTTTCTTTTATTTTATTTATAAATATAGAAATATTTTATTAATATTATAATTATTTAAATATCAAATTTATATTTAAAATAAATTTATTATTTATAAAATATAAAAAAATAATATATTATTTAATATCAATAACTACATATAATTAAATACTAAAAATTAATACAAAATATATAAAAGGATAAATAATTTCGATAATATCACTAAGTCACTAAAACAAACCATGGAATGATGGTTGAGTACTCAACCATAAATCATATATAAAATATTCATATCAAAATAAATCAATAAGAGAAATATTTAAGAAAAGTCGATATTGTTGTTGGAAGCATGACAATATTGTTGTTGGAAGCATGAACCATACTAAGAGGGTCGATATTGTTGGTGGAAGTATGAACCATAGGGAAATGAATTAATATTGTGCTATAAGGATCATTTTTTTCTTTTCCTTATAAACTTCGGTTTATTAATTTATTAGTAGCGTAATATATGAGCAGATCCATGTATAAATCATAAGCAACAAATAAACATGAACCATGAATATATCAATAAACATAATCATCAACGCATTAATTAACACATGAGACACAAAATATAAGGTGGAAACACAAAGGGTAAAAACTATTGTTATTTGATAGTCTTCGTTTTCATCTTTCTTATTAATCTTCTAATCTTCTTTTACATATGAGCACTAGCCAACACCAGTGTGCAAGCCACATCTTTCCAATCATGCAAGCCACTACTCACTCTAGGCCACTACCTGTATGAACTTTGCAAACCACCACCTGCTAGAAGCCACCACTCCCATGACTTTCTAGGCCACCACCTGCTGGAAGCCTGTTGGGTCCCTATAATATTAGTGATTACCCCATTACTATTGTAGTTGTATATCTTATTAATATTTTTGTGCCCCTATTATCCCCATATTATTATTATTGTGCCCCATAGAATCCCTTTGTTGTTATTTTTATGGCTTTATATTATTATTGTTAGGTCGGCTAGGTTATTTTGTCACTCCTTAGACTCCTATATATAGAAAGGAGGTTTTTTCATTTGAATCATCCAAGAATTGTTCATTTATGTAATATAAAGGAGGTTACCCCCTCGAAGAGGCTGAATTCTAAGGCGTTGATCTATCTTTTCTATCTTTTTCTTGAGCTGGTTTCATAACATTTGGTATGAGAGCTTTGGATTCTGCGGTTTTGCTGCTCTAAACAAGTCATTGTGGCATTTTCGATATAAATTTTTTTCTGCGACGTTTCAGAAGTTAAAAAGAACCATTTCAGAAGAAATCGCACTGAATCTTGGATCCGAATTTCAGAGTTTTTCATGCTATATTTGTGGAGATATGATTTGAGGAAATTGGTCTTTTTGCAGACTCCTGAATTACATTCTAAACAAGTGACCTGGGGAAAATCATCATAACTTTCTCTCTGAGCATCGGATTGAAATTTCGTAAGAAGGTACAAAAAGATGATGGATTGTAGTTTCTTGTATATATTTTCTAGAGCCAGAGGTCGAAATAGTGACTCGTGGCACGTCGTACAAGTTCACTCTACTCAACTAATCTATAATCAGGTCACTGTGGGAGATGTCGCATAACTCTTCCTTGGAGAATCCAATTTGGATCACACTAGTGGCATTGGAAAGAGGACACATAGAGCTACTGCAAGTCTCAATTTTAGAACTAGATGATCCAAAAGTACAGAGATACATCAAAGGCAATATCGAGCTCCTAGAAAGTGAAAAAAGGTGTGTAGATTTTTTTAAATTTTTGCTTAAACTTGGTTTGAAAATTTATTTTGAAGGAATTCAAAGGGCATAGTAGAGCATTATTATCGGTAACTGATGCCTGAGGAAAGAAAATGCAAACACCTAGTAAGCAACCTGAAAGCTCTAGCATGAATCATGAAGAAGAGGAAGAAATGCTACATGATATATCAAAATTACAAGACAAAGTGCAACAAATGTCACTCTCACAAAAGCTAATGGAAGCCAAGATGGATGATTTGAAGATAGATTTGAAGACAGATTTGAAGAGAGACATGGGAGATTTGAAGACAGATTTGACAATTTTTCTACAAGAAATACTTACTAATCGTGAAAAGGTAGTCAAGGAAACTCATGATGCGAACAAAAGAAATGTTAATCATGATTTCATAGACTCTAATGTGGGATCGAAGACCCACCATATTCCAAAAATTGGTATGAGGATGTTTGATGGCAAGAATCCTGTAACATGGATATTACATATGGAGCAATTTTTCGATCTCAATAATGTGCAAAACACACAAAAGCTACGTATTGCAACTTTATATTTGGAACCAAATGAGTTTGTATGGTATCAATGGCTTTGCTCTCGTAAACAAATTATCACTTGGGCAATTTTTATGGAATAATTGACAGCACATTATGAGGATAAAAAAAGCAACACTTTTTTTAGCCAATTGATAAGTCTCAAACAAAAGTGTTTAATAATGGAGCACATTGAGGAGTTCCAAAAATTGAACATAAGGGTAAAAAATATTCCAAAGGAGCATAGGATTGATGTGTTCATAGGGATTTTAAAGGATAACATCCAACATGATGTTCGCCTTTGGGGACCTGATTCATTATAGAAGGCATTTAGGTTAACAAGAAAAATGGAAAGCAAGATTATGGCAACCACGAAGCATACCACTCACAACTATAAATATGGAAGTGTTATTGCCCCTAGTCTTCCACAACCTATAAGGTTGACACCACAACAATTGGAAGAAAAAAGAGCAAAAGGGCTTTTTTACAGTTGTGATACTAAAGGTCATAAGTGTGTTGAGAAGAAATTATTCTACATAGATTGTGAAGGAGAAGAAGGAAATGAGAAAGAAAGGTCAAAAGAAGAGGATATACTCCAGGAACAAAGCCTAGATAAACAAGAAATGAATCTGACCATATCTTGTAATGCATTGGTGGGAATTACCACTCCTCAAACCATCAATATAGAAGGACAAATAAAGAAGAAAAAGGTAATAGTGTGATTGATTCAGGAAGTACCCACAATTTTATCCATTGTAAGGTAGCAAAAGAATTGAATTGCTTCTTATATCCAGCACCAGAGTGTCAAGTGATCGTTGCAAATGGAGGAACAATAAATTGCTCTGGAAAGTGCCATAATATCAAGCTATCCATGGGAGAATATGTATTGACTACCCCAATTCTTTCCATTCCAATGGGAGGTGTTGATGTTGTACTAGGAGTCCAATGGCTACAATACTTGGGTACAATAGATTTTAATTTTCAAGAAATTTTCATGAAATTTTATATGGAAAGAAAGGAAGATGAATTAATGGGTATTGCAGGGAAACTAGGAAATATAATGAGCTCTAACGGTATGACAAAGGTTCTAAAAAAGGAACAAAGAGGTGTAATTGCACAATTATGTTCGCTATATGTTTCCACATTGGAATCATATATTTCTCCAGGTCTCCAAAACATCTTGAACAATCATTCCAAGGTATTTGAGACTCCCAAAGGTCTCCCACCTAGATCATGATCATGCTATTCATTTGATTCTAGGAAGTGTTCCTCCAAACATCAGGCCGTACAAATATCCCTATGCCCAAAAGAGTGAAATTAGATATATGGTTGCAGAAATACTAGAGGTTGGTATAATTCAACCGAGTCAAAGTTCTTTCTCTGCTCTAGTAGTATTGGTGCACAAGAAGGATGGATCATGGCACATGTGTCCAAATTATAGGGAGCTCAACAAGTTCACTATTAAAGATAAGTTTCCCATTCCTGTCATTGATGAATTACTGGATGAATTTCATGGATCAATTTACTTCACCAAGTTGGACCTTTGTTCACGATATCATCAAATCAGAATGAAGACTGAAGACATTCCAAAAACATCATTTAGAACTCATGAGGGTCATTATGAATTTTTGGTCATGCCTTTTGGCCTTACCAATGCACCTTCAACATTTC
>APFE030928601.1:0-26388 GCA_000404065.3 Pinus taeda | reverse complement strand
AGTGGGCTTCTATGGGGCACAATAGTAACAATATGGGCACTACATGGGTACATCAATATAATAAGTGGGTTGTACTAATAACAATAAGGGGTTACACTAGTAGTATAGAGGCCTAACATGCCTCTCTCCTTCAAAAAGTGTTGTCCTCAACGCTTGAGTAGTTCTTTATGCTTCTGTATAAAATTATTGTCCTCCCATGTGGAATCTTCAGTGGGTAAATTCTTCCACTTGATGAGATACTCTAAAATTGATTGATTTCGTGGTTGTCGGGTTCTTCTTTCTGTGACTGCTCCAGGTTCCAATATGGTTTTTCCTTCCTCTTCAATTTTTGGCAATATTGTTTGAATTGGGACCTTTTGCAAATTTTTAATAAGTGGCCATACTTCTTCATCCTTCTTCCATTCATCCATTGCTTCGTTTATCCAATCTGGTTGGATAATAGAAATAGCACAAAACAATGCTTCCACATCTTCATCCTTGAAGAGTCTTCCCATTTGGTAAGGTCGCAATTTTTTAAGTGCATGTAGTATTGCCAACATTTCCTTCTCATAAATAGCTTGCTTGAGATGTAGCAGTAAAACTACCCAATCACCTACATCAAAAAAAATTTCACTACGATGTTGATCTACCTGTTGTTTTGTTTGATTTTGCAACGAAGTGGCGTTATCCTTTAAAAGTTGGAGAAATTGTTGTTGATGCTCGATTTGATCTTTCATTGCTTGAACCTTTTTCTTCTTGATATGTCCTTCTATCTCTAGAGTTTTGGGAGTGGTAATTTCTTCCAATCCTTCACAAGATATGGTCGGATTCATTTCTTGATGCTCGATGTGATCTTTCACTTCTTGAACATTTTTCTTCTTGATATGTCCTTCTATCTTGATAGTTTGAGGAGTAGTAATTTCAACCAATGAATTACAAGATATGGTTGGATTCATTTCTTCTTTCTCAATGTGATCTTTCACTTCTTGTACCTTTTTCTTCTTGATAAGTCCTTCTATCTTGAGAGTTTGAGGAGTGATAATTCTTGCCAATGCTTTACAACATATGGTATGATTCATTTCTTCTTTCTTTGGGGTGGGGTCTTGGTGTATATCCTCTTCTTTTGATGTTTCTTGATCCTTTTCTTCCTCCTCTTCATATTCTATGTAAAATAATTTATTCTCAGCACACTTATGACCTTTAGTGCATTTGCTATCACAATTGTAACAAGCCCTTTTTCTCTTTTTTCTTCCAATTGTTGTGGTGTAACCCTTGTAGGTTGTGGAAGGCTAGGAGAAACAACACTTCCATCTTTATAGTTATGAGGGGTAGACTTCCTTGTTGCCATAATTTACTTTCCACTATGTCACAATGCCCTTTTACTCTACTATTTCCAATTTTTGTGGTGTTTCTCTAAAGAAGGTGTTGCTCTTTGTATCCTCATAATGTGCTATCATTTCCTCTCTGAAAATTGACCACGTAACAAGTTTTTTACGAGAAAAAAGCCCTTCATACCATAAAAATTGATCCGGTTCTAAATATGAAGATGCAATACATACCTTTTGTAATAGTGGTACACCATGTAGATCAACATATTGCTCCATCTGACGTATCCAATTTACCGAATCCTTGCCATCAAACTTCCTCATCTTGTGTTTTCTTGATTTTAGGAGCTCGATCTTGAAATGATTGTAACTCCATACTTTTAGATCTTTAAGTTCTGAAACTATGATCTGGAGTAGTCCTGTATGTTCGCTTTCCAATGACACTAGTCTGACACTAATTGGATTCTCCAATGAAGAGTTATGCCAAATCTCCCACAGTGACCTGATTATATACTAATTCAGTAGAGAAAACTTGTATGACATTCCACGTGTCCCGATTTTGACCTTTGGCTCTGAAAAGTATACACAAGAAACTACAGTCCGTCCTCTTTTTGTACATTCTTACGAAATTTCAATCTAATGCTCAGAGAGAAAGTTATGGCAATTTTCCCCATGTCACCTGTTTTGAATGTAATTCAGGATTTTGCAAAAGGACCAACTTCCTCAGATCATATCTCTAACAACATAGTGCGAATAGCTCTGAAATTCTGACCTCATATTCAGCATGATGTCTTCTCAAATGGGGCTTTTTTTAGATTCTGAAACGTCGCAGAAAAAAAGTTATAGCAAAAATTCCACGATGACTTGTTTGGAGCAGTGAAACCCCAGAATCCAAAGCTCTGATACCAAATGTTATGAAACCAACTCAAGAAAAAGATAGAAAAGATAGATCAACGACTTCAAATTCAGCCTCTTCGAGGGGGCAACCTCCTTTACATTACATAAATGAACAATTCTTGGATGATTCAAATGCAAAGCCTCCTCTCTATATATAGGAATCTAAGGGGTCATAACATAATCAGAGCCTACATAACAATAATAATGTAAGGGCACAATAATAACAATAGTGGGATTCTATGGGGCACAATAGTAACAATATGGGCACTACATGGGTACATCAAAAAATAAGTGGGTTGTACTAATAACAATAAGGGGTTACACTGGTAGTATAGGGGCCTAACAGGACCTCACATTGAAAGAGAGAGTTGGGGTTGACCCTCTCCATGTGGAAAATATTTTCACACAGTGTCGCGGCTCTAACCTCCTGACCTCTGACCATACTCAGGCCTCGATTACTCGACCTTTCCTGGGCATCAGAGAGCTTGAGCACAACCCTAGGATGACATATATACATATATATTTAATTTCATACACATGCTTGTGTAGGTATATGAACATGTTGACATCTCCTTTGATATTTGATAAGGCTTCGAGTAATCCGAACTATATTTTTATATATATTACTCTCATGTAACACTATCCATATATGGTTTTAGTTAAGTGAAAGTGGTTATCACTTTTGAGCTTTGATGCTTCCCATTTTGACTTACATATAAAACACATATCCTACGACTTAAAGTCAATAGGGCTATCCTTCCTAAGATTTTTCAGTCATAAAAAGGCCAATCACTAAAACACAGATATCATTCCAACACGAATATTCTACCCATCTTTCATGCTTAGGTAACTAGATTAATTTTCAAACTCATAAATAAACACGAGGATTAAATCATCCCTCAACATCTTACATAGGTCATTAACAATCCTCATTCATGCAGAAAACAACATTCCTCAACAATTTCCTTAACATTGTAACAACATATTAAAGAAAGACATGATGTCCACATGCAATATAATAAATATTTCAAGCATTTAACTTACAACAACATGACAAAATTTCATGAATTTCATAGAACATTCAAGGAATTTCAACCAATAATTTCAAGCACCAACATCCTACATCCATGCAACCTTTCTCGGAGTTATAAATATATTCGATGTGGAAGATATGTAATTTCAAATCCTTTAGTTTCATGCATTAATTTACTAAAGACAAATGGCCCAATTGAAGGTAGGGCTTTGATTTTCCACCCAACCTTAAACTCACTCAAATCAGAATCAATTTTTCTAGTCACTCTTGAGTTGTATCCACGATCTAAGGGGAATTTTATTTAGTAGTTTTAGAAGGAGTAAACACTGATCTCAAGAGGGCAAGGACTACTTATATAATCAGGTGGCTTATAAGCTAGTTAGGTGCAACATAATTTACAATACTGGGTGGTTTATCAGCTATGGAAAACACTTTAAGAGTCGTTTATTAGCCAAACAACAAGCACCTTGGGTGGTTTATCAACTCCCTCTTAGCAATCACCCTTTTACATGTGGCTTATCATCCCTTTAAAAAGAACTTAGAGTGGTTTCTCAACCAATTCTTGGCAAGCACTCATTCTCATATCCTTAGAATTGTCTTGAACTCTCCTTGGTCAAAATTTCCTTTTTCATGGAATTTTAGTTCGTCAACTTCTAGGCATTTTCAAAGATCCTCATGTGCTCCATCTAGAATAATTCCAACCCTTGCATTGATGTTTAATTAATTTTTTATTTTTTTTCCTCAGTGTCTCTTCATGCTCCTCTTAGAACCTTCCTTTATTTTTTCTTGATAACATCCCACAAATTAAACAATGGTGTCATCTGGCTCCACACATGCCTATTTTTCCTCTTCCTCCTTAGATCATTGATCCATGGTCCCACTCTTCAGGCCATTACATAAGAATATATTTATTTATAATTTAGAGTGTCATTACATTACAAAAATCAGGGGGAAGTCAACCACGAGTGTCAAAAACCCCACCCATTTAAAGGGAACACCATCCTCTGTGTTTTTATTAGCAAAAGAGAAAATATAACTGAGCTTCACACATAGATCTTTCATTCACTTATTCAACAAACAAAATATGGGTATAATACCCTTATTTTCTCAATCATTTCCTAGGTGACTTCATCGGGTCCAAAGTGCTTCCATTGCACCTTGACCTATTCTATTGCTTGATTCCATAGTGTGGTTTGGCTCTACTCCAACATACATAGTGGCTATGGTTGGAACTATCCTTTTGGTTCTACTTACATCACAAACCAATCAAAAATGTGATTATTATCATGAACATATTTCTTAAGTAAGGAAACATGAAAAAAATTGTGTGCTTTCATTGTGGGTGGCAAGGCCAATTTGTAGGCCACTGGCCCCAATCTCTCCAAGATCTAAAATGGTCCACAATATTTGGGTTCCAACTTGGAACATGAGCCCACCTTCAATGATATTTTCTTTGGCTTAACATGGAGACAAACGTGCTCTCCCACTTGAATTTCTTTGTGAATTATCTACTAGGCTACATAACTTTTGTTCCTAGCATGGGTTGTCTTTAACTTTTATCTGATCTTAATCATTTACCGCTTCATTTCTTTTAGAAAATTTGGTCCAATGATTACTCTATTTACTAGATCATCCCAACTAATATGGGTCTTGCATTTCCTTCCATAAAGTGCCTCCAAGAGATGCATTCTCAATGACTCTTGATAGCCTTTGTTGTATACAAATTCTACCAGTGGAAGATAGTCTCCCCACTTTCTTTGCTGATGAATCACATACATCCTCAACATGTCATCTAATATTCTATTCACTCTCTTTGTTTGACCACCAGTCTGAGGATGGTAAGTAGTGTTAAAGGCTAGTTGGGTTCCAAAGCCCACAAACAATAATTTCTAGAAGTTTGAAGTGAACTTGGCATTTCTATCTCATATTATCTTTTTAGGTACTCCATGCAACCTATTATATATTTCGTGAAGATTTGATTTATATCAATTTCTTTATGAGTATACTTAGCAACTATAAAGTGACCTACCTTTCTCAACTTATCCACTACCTTGATATGAATATTTGCCTCTTCACTCAATAATGAAGTTTGGATTTTAAAATTTATAAAATCATTTTAAATTAAGATGTTTTTCTTCATGAAAGTTGGAAGGAAAAATAAAATTTTATAGGATTTATTAAAAAGGAAAAAGAAAAAGAGTTAACTAACATGTTGAATCTTTAAATGAAATAAATCCTATATGATTTTTTTTATTATAATAGTGAATTTACAAATCGTGATATTGTTATAGTTATTTTTGTTTTATATAATATTTTTTACTACAATCTCCTAAACCTTTTTTATAAACTTATTGAGTTTTTTTCATAAACTTTATGGATTTATGTTTAAGTGGTTAAACATTTTATGAATTTTGATTTTTTAGTTTGTTATTATTGGAATTTAGCCAAACAATTTTTATAAAAAATCTAATTTTGAATAAACAATATTTTCTTTTAAATATAAAAATAGATATGAAAAACCATGAATTATAATTGTGGAATGTTAATATTTATATAGAAAATCCATTAATCTATTTTTTTTTAAACAACTAGTTTCCCTTATATCATTTTAAATAACAAAAAAAAAATTCTAAAACAATTTAAGCAATCATATTCCTTAAAACTTGTCATTTAATCGATAAGGTTGAAATGTAATGTGCAACAATGTTGTTTATAGAGAGTCATTCAAGTTGTACAATCTATTGTCGTAATAAAAACTATTAAAAAATGGCACCATGATGCATTTCGTATGCTTAAATTGTTTATGAAGTATAATTGTGGAGTTAGATCTCACATCGACACGAAAGGACTAACTCATTATGAATTTTCTACAATCACACTTACGGTTATGTGATAACTTTATCAACACAAGTAATGCATCATACATATATTTATCAATGAAAAAGGATGACCAAATCTATTAATCTTAGGTATACTGAATGAGAATAATCATTCCCTCATTTCCTAAAATCAAGTTGACTTAGGCATGCTTTGATTTGGAAACATGATCACTGGTGTTATTCATGTATTAAACTAGTTAAATTGGGTCAGCTAAATTGTTTCTCTTATAAGTTCATGATGTTCATGAACGTGGACCATCGAGTTGTTGAGATGGCACGGCAAGTAATTTTTTTAACTAGCACCAAGCAATTTGACACTAAGGTTAGAGAGAAGTTGCATTGAATCTTTAGCATTGGTCATATGTAAGAGATTTATCATGAGAAAATGATTACCATTAGCTATGTATGAAATGAAGAAGACTATTTTCAAAGTTACTATGGTGAAATAAGATTTCATAAAGGTATGATATGGACTAAAAGTGCACAAGTGCATTGATTTGATTACAAGAAATTTCTCTTACAAGAGAAATGGCTTGTTGGCTCAAGTCATCATTGTATTCTTCATTATCATTTTCAATCCCTTGTGAGAGGTATATCTCACCCAAAGTGCTTACCAAGATATATGGGTCATTAGGGCTTAAGAAATACAAAACATTGAATTAAAAAAATGGTCAATGTACTTATTAACTATTGAATTAACAAAATAGTTCTTTCTAGTTCATTCTATTACTACAAAACACTTTTTACATTCTTATAAAACTAGCAATATTTGAGTTATTAACAATAACCAATGTGGAACACAAAAAAAAATAACATAAGTAAAATCATCTAGATAAATTTAGTACGCTAGAAAATAATGAAAGAGAGAAATGGTTATATTAAGTAATACCACTAATCTCATGATTACAACATAATAATCTTAAGGACTGTAATTTCCAATAAGGAAGAGTGGCGAGGGTGTGATTATATTAAGTTCCAGGGGAAAAAATAAGGAAGGATGGATGGGAAGGGAATGATTATATTAACTTCTATCATTAGCAATATAGTGATTACAACATAAAAATCTCTAAGTCTCTAGATACAAACCTAGGAAACAACAATACTTGTGCCCAAAAATTTAATAATAATCAATCTTTATATAGTATGTTTATCTTTCTTTCTTCAACTAACTAACTCCAAAACAAGGGAAGACATTTTCATTTATATCCTTTGCTCATAGGTGAGGATATTTATTCAATATCTTAGCTAGATAGTGTAGGTTTTAACCCCGTACAGAAATTACTTGCATACAAATTCTAAAACATAGAAAATAAACAATGGGAGAGCATAACACATAAAATACATATACATAGAGATTTTCCCTTGGATCCCAAAATTGAGACTAACAGATTTATTTTTCATTATGTTCCTTTCAATGTTACAATACAAACTTATACATGTCGAAGCATCCAATAGCATGGACCAAAAGCCATCACGTCCAAAACCATGGACCAAAAACGATTGCGTCCAAAACCATGTGTGAAAACCATGCAAAAAACCATAGGTAGGTCCACCAACCTAATATAGGGTCCAAAAAAAATTTCCCCCGGGCACTACTGTGGACCCCGTAGAGGGGGGCTACCTGCCCCACTTAAAGCCCCTGTCACGCCCCCACTGCGTAATCGGCGCAACAAAGGGGGTGCTCTGCCCCCCCTCTAACCCCCAATTTAACTACGTGAGCTAGTCGTGGAAAGAATATAACACAACCCAACATTCTCCCACTTATTGTTTTATTTCCACGGGGGGCCACAGGAGAGCTTAGTCATTTATCCAACCCTGCAATGCCCATTTTTTCTCTACACCAAGAGAACTTCTCGGAGCTCATAGATTTTGTCAATGCATCTGCAATATTCTTCAAAGTGTCCACCTTTACCAGCAACATCTTTTTGTCTTCTATCATATCCCTCACAAAGTGATACTGAACATCAATGTGCTTTATCTTTGAATGGTAACTAGGGTTCTTTGCCAAGAAAAATGCACTTTGGCTGTCACAGTCTACCCTTATAGCTCCATGTACTAACCCCATACTTGAACACAATGTCTACAACCAAACTGCTTCCTTGCTTGCATGAGTGGCTGCCATGTATTCTGCCTCTGTAGTTGATAATGCCACTACAGATTGTTTCTTACTCATCCAACTGACTGCACCTCCAAATAGGCCAGACACATACCCACTTGTAGATCTTATTTGATCCAGATCTCTAGCCAAATCCACATCAACAAAGCCATGAATATCCAAAACTTTTTCCAATCCTGGTCTTCCTTTGTAGCACAAACCATAATCACTAGTGCCACGCAAATCCCTGAAAACCCGCTTCATTGTTGTCCAATGCTCCTTTCCTAGTTTTGACATAAACCTGATCAATAATCCGATTTCATGTGAAATGTCTGGTCTAGTATATACCATCACATACATCAGGCTACCAACTGCACTTGCATATGGAACACGAGACATATCCTATTCCTCTTCTTGTGTCTTGGGACACTGTTCAGTAGATAACTTTACACCTACATGAATAGGAAGATTAACTAGTTTATTATCCTGCATATTAAACCTTTGCAGTATTGTTTCGACATACTTCCTCTAGTTTAACTAGAACTTCCTCTTTGCCCAATCTCTTTTCATTTCCATGCCCAAAATATAGTTTGCAGCACCAAGATCTTTCATGTCGAATTTGGAGGACAATTGAGTCTTCAAATCCTGGATAATTTCTTTGCCATTTCTAACCAGCAACATATCATCGACATAGAAGACTAGATAAATAACATGGTCAAACAATTAATTTCAAATACACACAATAATCTGCTTTACTTCTGGTGAAGCCATGTCTCCGTATCAATGTATCAAATTTCTGATACCACATCTTTGGTCACTGTTTTAACCCATATAGAGACTTCTTTAACTTGCATACCAGTTACTTCTTACCCTTCACTGCAAAGCCTTCAGGTTTCTTCATGTAGATCTCGTCATCCATATCTCCGTGAAGAAATGATGTCTACACATCCATCTGTTCTACCTCAAAATCAAAAGCAGCAACAACAGATAAAAGTAATCTACTAGAAGCTACCTTGGCAATAGGAGAAAAAATATCACCAAAATCAATTCTTGGCACCTGGGAATAACCCTTTGCTACCAACAGAGCTTTGTATTTCTCCACCTTTCCTTCTGCATTTGTCGTCTTCTTGAACACCCATTTGCTGCCAATGGGTTTCCTTCCAGCCGACAACTCCACTAGATCACAAGCCTCATTTTTGTGCAAAGATGTCATTTCATCAACCATGGCCTCTTTCCAAAGTTTTCCATCCTCTGAATCTACTGCTTCCTTCATAGTTCTAGGATCATCATCAATGATAGATAAAGCAAAATTTGAATAGAAAGCAGATGAACTATACCTTTCTAGCTGCCTTCTTTCTTGAACTGATCTTCTCACACCGGCGTTTGTGGCTCTTCATCTTCTGATTCATCTTCTCCTATAGAGTCTGATTCTTCCTCCTTAAGCTCAAACTCTATCTTCTTAGGTTCTTTTGGTTGGACTTCATGTTTAATAGCATATTTCACCTCTCTGAACACTACATCTCGGTTGTACATAACCTCCCTTGTTACTGGTTTCCAAAGCTTATAAAACCATCTTTATACCTAATAAAGATGCACTTTTCAGATTTACTATCCAACTTGGTTCATTTTTCCTTTGGAACATGTACATATGCATCACATCCAAATACCCTCAGATGTGAAAGAGAGGGCTTCTTACTAGTCCATACCTCTTATGGAGTCTTATCCTCCAATGCTGGTGAAGGTGATCTGTTGACCAAGTAACATGTTGTCTCCACCACCTCTTCCCAGAATTCCTGCCCTAACCTGACACCACTGAGCATGCTTCTTTCCCTTTCCATTAATGTATTTTTCATTATTTCTGGAACTCCATTTTTCTCAAGTGTGTATGGAGTAGTCTTTTCCCATGCTATACCACACTTCTTACAGAGTTATTCAAATTCCTTTCTACAAAACTCTCCATCGTTATCTAAACTCAGCACCTTTATCTTCCTCTCTGTCTGGATTTCCACCAGAGCCTTAAATTCTTTAAACCTATCAAAGTCTTCAGATTTCTTGTTAAGGAAATATATCCATGTATTCCTTGAGAAGTCATTTATAAATGACACGTAGTACATAGACTTACCCAGTGATGGAACCTTCACAGGTCCAAACAAATCACTGTGCAGAAGGTCTAATATCTGTTTCACCCTCTTATCACCAAAGGGGAAACTCACCTGATTCTGCTTCCCATATACACAATTTTCACAGAAATCAAAATCCAGAGAGATATTACTCATACCCTCTACCATACCTTTACCATGAAGTATTTGAAGGCCCTTCTCTCCAATATGTCCAAGCCTTTGATGCCACAACATGATATTCTCTCCAAAGACAACTAGATTTTCTGCTCCACTTTCAGGAACCACAGAACTATTGCTCCAATCAACAACAGTGCTACCTTGCAGCTTGTACATAGTTCCAGCCTGAACTCCCCACATCAATACCAGTGCTCCTTGAATCATCTTGCAGGTATCCTTCTCAAACACTGTTTTTACACCTGCATCATCTAGCTTGCTTACAGAAATCAGATTTCTGGCCAATGCAGGAAAATGAAGAACACCTCAAAGTGTTCTAACCCTTCCACCTTGCAACTTAAACTTTACTTTTTCGTGACCAACGATTCTAGCCTTCCTATCATCCCCCAAGAAGACATCACCACCATCATATTTCTCATACTTGCAGAACCACTCTCTATGGGGAGTGAAGTGAAAGGATGCACCTGAGTCAATCAACCATGTGGCATGATCTACATGAGTACTTGAAAAAGCCAAGTACACATCCCCACCTTCATCTGAGGTGGTTTTCACCTTTGCAAAAGGAGAATCATCAAATCCCTTTCCTTTCTGAGGAGCTTTGGATTTACAGTCCCTTTTGTAGTGCCCTTCCTTTCCGCATTTACAGCACACCACCTTTACAGGTTTTCCTGGAGATTTAGATCTCCCTCTAGATTTAGATCTCTCACTCAATGACTTATTTTGTTTCTATTCTAAGACTGTCCTCGTAGAAACAAGGCATCACCATTCTGGTTCTCCATATTTTTTTAGCTCGTCTCCTCCATCACCAAGGATGAGACTATTTCATCAAATTGCAAGGTAGCTACATTTCTACCTATTGCAATAACCAGACTATCCATGAATCTGGTAAAGAACACAACAAACAGACGCACTTATCTTCATCTGAAATTTTAATAGAAATAGATAATAATTGACTTACCACAGTATTAAATGCGTTCAGATGCTCTGTCACCGAGTCTCCATCTTTCATCCTTAGGTTATATAGCATTTTTTGTAGGAAAAATTTATTCACCAGAGACTTATATTGGTACAAAGTCCCTAACATGTCCCACAAAGCCTTAGCCATAGCTTCCCCTGATACATTCAGCAATACTGAATTTGAGACACACAATCGTATTGTGCTCTTTGCCTTCTGATCCAACTTCTTCTCTTCATCAAACACTCCCGTTGGTTTAGTACCTAGATCTACCACGATCCATTGATCTTTATCCACCAACAGATCCTCCATCCTGATTTTCCACAACTCAAAACTCTGACCATTGAATTGCTCGATCTCTATCTTTCCACTGCACGCCATCTTCTTTCCCACACATCTCCCATTGAACAGGATCTACCATAGGCCTGAGCGAAACCCCTCAGCAACAAAGGTGTCCCCTTGAAGCCAAAACAACTATGATACCAAATGTAGGTTTTAACCCCATACGTAAATTACCTGCATACGAATTCTAAAACATGGAAAATAAACATTGTGAGAGCATAACACATAAAACACATATACATAGAGATTTTCCCCTGGATCCCAAAACCAAGACTACCAGATTGATTTTTCATTATGTTCCTTTCAAGGTTACAATACATATTTATACATGTCGAAGCATCCAATACCATGGACCGAAAACCATTGCATCCAAAACCATGGACCAAAAACCACCACGTCCAAAACCATGTGCGAAAACCATGCACAAAACCATAGCTAGGTTTGCCCAACCTAATATAGAGTCCAAAAAAATTTCCCTGAGGCACTGCCCCAGACCCCGTAGAAGGGGGCTACCCACCCCCCTCAAACCCCCTTTATAGGGGGTTTTTCGCCCCCCTTTTGACCCCCCTGCTACACAATCGACGCAACGAAAGGGGGGCTCCTCCCCTCTCTAGTCCTCCAGTTAACTACGTTGGATAGCCATAGAAAGAATATAACACAACCCAACAGATAGACCACTACTTTTGTCATGATGAAAACTTTCTAACCACTTCCTCAAAACTAAGATCACAAATACCAATCATATTTGGTTATCTCCAATAATCCTCGAAAATGGGTGGCACAATCTTCATTTCTCCTTACGATTAGTATGTTTGTGCCACATTTCCCTCATTTTTTACCAAGACCTAGTCACAACAAAATACGCCCCAACCATACATGTTGAATCATCCCTAATCAACTCCACTTCAAATTAGATATAGTCATGACCTCAAATAAGGGGTAAGTTCCAACACTTCACTAATAACCTAAATTCAAACAAAGTCTAACTACTGTAGTTGGGTTTTCCATGTCTAAGAATAAGTTTTGATCACTCAATGATAGTTAAATGGATGCTATGTATTCATATGTGTATATTTCTTCGGTTTCAATCATCCCCATTATTTATCTACATACTAATCTAGATGCCATAATTCTTAAAACATTCGTATGCAACGAGCCTGAACTAGTTCAAATGTGCCTTGATAACATTGGTATATTTATATATCAACTTATAAATATTCCAATCTAATGGATTATGCTAACTTAACATCCAATTTATCTTCAACCTCTTATCGAAATTGAAATTTTCTATCCAACAAAAGTTTTAACTTCTTTTGCTTAACTTGGTTAAAAACTAGCCATTTTCTTGTAGCCTGATAGAGTTCCTCATTCAATGAATTGATGGCTTGGAAATTCCTTCTACATCACTCAACTTTAATAGTATGTGGAAAATTCAAGCCAATAACCCATGTGTTCATGTATTTCTTTGAACCTTGTTTATTAGAAATTTATCCTACAACCTAGAAACTTAAGTAGTCACTAGTGAGTAAGAGGCATGAAAGTGATCAAGAGAAGTGGTGAACACATTTTTTTGAGATAATTCTACCACTTTAGGTCTTCAAAGTGTGCATGTCATGGAAATATCTAGTTTTTCATATCCACATTAGAGTGTCACAGCTACATATTTTCCATATTACCTCAGTTAGGTGATTCTAAGATTAAAAATAGTTAGATGTAAGACATCGTCTTTCGTTTCCCCTTTAATTAGTTGAATATACAATTCCATTCTGAATTTCTAATTTATTTTGATAATATCCCTAGTAGCCATGGGTTAGACATGCAAAGGTTTAAAAGGAGTATAATGTAAGATTATATCTCATGATTGGGCCGAAGTTTTACATTATGGCACCCTCTTGGCTCTATGTATCTATTGGTTCCTCCACATCCTTTGTAGTTGTGTTACGTGTAGGTTTTGCCTATCATTAATTGTAGCCACCTTGAGAACATGTTAGTGTTAAATCACTTACTCAATCATGTGACTAGGGTATAATCATAGTGACTCAAAGTATATCAAATCATTCATATCTTTGTATTCTTCTTTCTACCATGCTTTAATGTGTTCAATTTTTTCCTCTGATACTTTCTTAATCTCCCGTCCATGTGAAAGTCATTATCACTACTTTCTATAGTGGGTTTCAAAATTGGTGGAGTAGTGCTCGACTACTTTGTGTCTTTGAATACAATGGTGTGTCATTTTGTTGTTTTGAAGGATCATTGACATATCCATCACAACTAGGGCTTCATTTTTTTCTCAAATTTTCCTTCTTTCTACTTCTTCTCTTCCTCTTCACTAGTGAGTTCAAACCATGTTTATCTATGTCCTACCACCCAAAGTGTGAAAATTTCAACACTTCCTTAATTTTTCCTTTTGATTCTAGTTGGTAATGGAAAATAAACACTTAATATTCTATGTCTTTGAAAGGTTTGCAAGAAAACTCTAGAGTACCTATATTAAATTCTTGACATATTTTGTTACTTTATAGATGGATAAATAGGCTTCTTCCCAAGAAGATTATTGAAAATTTTTTACATGTATATTCCAAAGGAGCCACTAGATGACCCTATAGCCTGATATAGAATCACCTAAATATGTTCAAATAATTGTAGTGGTTTCATTTTTTATCCTTCACTTAGATGAGCCACCCAAAATGGGGAACTTTTCATAATCAGTGGGCCTAGTATGTCTAAGGGAATTATTTGGGGAAAACAACATTTTTCCCTAAGTAGCATGAAGAAACTTAACACCAATATATGCTTAATTTTCCCAAATTCTTCCCAGAGTTCAATATTGGACGGAAAAATTCCTACCTTAATCCAGTTTGTGCATGGCATAATGGTGAATGTACAAATAGTCATAGGTCACCTAAAAGCTACTGAACACTAGTAATGATTAATAATATCTATTGAGATATACAATCCAGTCTAATCATAACAAGTATTCATTTGCACTAAGGTTCCAAAGCAACTTCACTAAAATTCATAACCTCCCTTTCGTTTCATTGTCTCCAAAGGTGACTGCTTAGGTTTTCATATCACCTTAGTTGATCATATATAAAGTTCATCCTTGCAATGGTTCTAATTTCTTCTTTGTGAAGATTAGGAAGAATTTTCCATTAAGGAAAGGGTGCTTTGCTTTGTTGTGTGCGCCCTACATGGATTCAATGTGCTCATTCAACACAAACCAACACTATTTTAATTGTCAGCGTGTGGAGAAAGGTCCAAAAATATGATCATATACATTGTACATTCATCTTTTTGTTTTAGTTGGATCAGTTAACATACAAAATATTTGACACAGAACTCAAACATCATGGTTGTTGATGTGAGAAACCTTTGCACCCTTTGTCCCTTGTATTGTCTAATAGTTGGTGTACAATTCTTCCTTACTATCCTTCCTTTTCATGCTTATGTTGTTGAAAGGTGTTTCTCACTATGTCTCCTACCATACATAATAATGTCAACTCATTGATAACCTAAACTATGATTACATAAGGCTGGTTTGACCAAAGCTTTATTCAATGAACCTAGTTAATCAAGAAGTGGACTTCTTTCACCATTATGGTAGAGGTGTTAAAACATGGCATTTATTGTATGCTCATCGTTAAGAATACCTATAAATTCTAAAATTTATGCTTAAAATCCCACTTCGGCATGCTAAAGGAGTGAAAAATGATATACATGTAATACTTGAGCTTAAAATATAGGAAGGATATGTGATAAGAGAATTCATGGTCCACAACTTGATAAGAATCAAGTTTTCCTTTCATTGAACCCTTTTGAAGAACTCTAAAATCAATGATGTCATCTCGAAAAACATCCTAATTAAATGATAAAATGATTTTGGATACATTCCCCATGACAAAATTTGAGAATTGGACTTAGCCTTGATACAACATGGCCAAGCCTTCGCTAATCTCTTGTAAGTGATATTTTTGATTGGATGACTGGTGTACCATAAAGAACTAAGCTAAAATGTTAATAGAAGTGTCATAATAGAGGTTCTATTAAGAAAATAAAATGAGTAAAAATCAAATAAGCTTAAAAAACGTATCACGAATAGAGCATTAACTATTTTTAGCTAAAACTATTGGGAACTATTAAATCATATTTCATTACAAAAAATAGAATAGATAAAACTTAAGTGAATTAACAAAAAATCTCTACCAAACCTTGAAAGTTGCTAAAATAGGAAACAATATGATACTGACAACATGTACCATCACTCACATCAATTAAATGATTTTATACCATTTTTCATCATTATGAATAAGTACCTGACCCATCTATCAAGTTTTTAATAGTAACATTACTAAAGGAAAGGAAGTTGTTATCAGACAAGGGTTCTCTTTTGACACATCAATGGATGGGAATGTAAAATAGATTTTGTCAAAATTTCAACCTTAGTATATATCAATAATTAATCTCACAATCTAGTGTTAAATATTGTAACCACTAATTACTTACTACTTTACAGATACTTCATTTAATTGTTAGCTAGATAGATCTATTCAATTGTAATTAATGAAGTATAAACCTATGTTGTATTTTGAAGAAATATTTGTTAAAAAATGAAATAAAAAATAAATAAATTGACATGTTTGTTAATTAGATGAGGATGATATATTGGTTTCTTATATGAGGATGTCACAAGTTACAATACGAATCCATAACAATTTTACATTTTTTTAAACTCGCAAATTATAAACACATCATGGAAAAAAAATTAAATATATATTTTTCTTATTAATAATTCATCATTTTACCAAATTTAATATTGAATATCATTCATCAAATGTTGAAGGTTGACAATATACTTCATTGTAATGGTTGAAAAAAAATCAACGTCAACTTTTGATGTTGTCCTTGCAAAATTCTACATCCATGTAATCTTGTTTGAATGTCGCAAGCTCATCGGTGAACCTCCTTGCCTGATTCTTATGTAATTTCTTTCCCCAGGGACCCCTACTATGAAATATGGTTATCTAAAGATAATAGATAACAAGGAATTAACAGAACCAACCGAGAATAAAAAAGTTCCCACTACTTAGAATATGCTCTACTTGCCAAAATTTCACAAACTCACTCTAATCACAAAAGTAGTAACTTTCACACACTCACACTAATCACAAAAATAGTAATAGTAGCATTGGGAGAATTGTCTAACATTATTTTTTATTTTATTTTATTTTTTTGTTTCCAAGGAAAAACCATGAATAAATTTAAATAGATGAAAAAAATTACATTTTCTAGATACACATTAAGAATGTATTCAAATTGGATCTACTAAGATCCAAATAGTGGCCACAAAAAGATATCTTGATCTCCCATTAGATAATAAAAAAAATTTACATCAGTTAACCATAGGGGACCGCACAACAAAAACCATTAAAGTGCAACAAAGTTCACACCACATGATCATTCTAATCCAAAATCATAACATACAACCTAAAAATATCCATCATCATTGTCATCACAACTGATAACAACCTGTAGCATATGAAGAGAAAACAAAAAATACAAAAGAGCAGAGGATCCATCAAGCCCGAGAGTCAAGCCTATCCATGAAAGGGTGATGAAATTAGTTGTGTTTATCATCATTCAGGACATTTTCAATAGACCAAATGTCCCATTCCAATTGAAGTACTTCCTTCGAAAGTTGATCTGCATCACTATTTCATTCCATGTAAATATGTGTACAAGAAAAATTAACATAAGAATTCTTTATCTTCTATAAATCCTGCAAGATATGAATAATATGAAAGCATAAAAATTGTTCAGTATTATTAATCCAATTTATAACTAGCAAGATTCACCAAAAACTTGGAGCTATTCACAACCTTTCTCACATGCAAAAGCCATTAATGAGCGACAAGATATAAGATCTGCTAGGTTTTTTAAACCCGTCACAAGTCCCATACTAACTTTGTAAAAATCTTGATCTGACAAGTAGAGAACAAAGCCAACCCCATAAAATAAATTTTCACCTTACGTAACCCCATCAATGAACCTTGGTTGTGGAGAATTGGCAGGCTCCCCATGGAGCACGAGCCTGTTCCTCGAAAGGATTGAACTCTAATGAAAGTGCAAAAGAATGGCTAAAACATCAACAGTCACCTAATCTGGGGAATATTATTTGTTTTTAAATGTTTAGTTATTTCTTGCAATTCAAACACCTTGGTAGATGAGCAAATGATTTATTATTCTTGTTTTGGAACCAAGACCTCAATTTTCCTTCAAAACATGAACCTTGTGAAACACATCCCTAATAATAACCACATCACAGATTTGCCAAATATGACTAGTGAAAGAGTAGTTAGAAAAGAGGTGTTCTACGGATTCAACATTTGACTTATAAAGTGAACACCAACCAAGACTAACCTTATGATGCATTTTAAGTCGATCCCATGTAGGGACTTGTGGACAGTGTTGTACCTACCAACATGTTAGGGGATGTCCCCAGTAGGAAGTCCCAACTAGACCTCAGACCATTTGATGTAGGAATCCCAGCAGTGAGTTGTATGGTATTGTCTTGACCGTGGTTGTGTGCAGAGGCAAGTAAGATGTCCTTGTTTGTAGTAAGGGTGTGACATATGAAATAATTCAAGGAAGGTGCGTGAATGATTCTAACAAACTGAGGGTGAGGTGAGTGAACCCCTTGGAAACCTGTGAAAGCATGAAGTTAAGAAGGGAACACATGAGCAAAGATGCATAACAAACTAGAAGGCAAGTAAGCTGACAATCCAAAGTGATGGTTAAACCAACAACACATTTCAGTAAGGTTCAAGAATACATAAACAAAAAGGGTCTATACACACCTGCATTAGCAAATAGATAGGTATATCATTTATAGTAAACAAGATAGCTAAAATACAACACCACATATGCATGAAACGTGCTTGCTCTATTATATTAAGAAGTGAAAGTTCCAATGATACAATACAACCATGACCGATCACTAGTCCTGATAGTGGAACATTATAGTCAATGTCGCCTTCTCCTCCAAAGAGATGTACTAGCTCTGCACTGTGGAGAAGCCAAGGGTCCTTACAATAATCTCCAAGTTTTCTCTAAGATACTCCTATTGTAAGCTTGGCTGACAAAAAGCCTATAAAATGAGTTATGAGGGACTATATATATTGAAGGGCGGGGTGATGCTTGACATTCCCCTTTATGACTATTCATATATTCTCATGACTCTTCAAATACTCTATGACTATTAAATCCAACTATCGACACTGGAACTTCCAATTTACAAGATATTACATAGAATCTGCACATGTACCCATGTGAGACAAAATAGGCTTGAGAAAGCCATGCAAGAGATCACTATGATTCAGACAACTATGGGAAGACCAGCTCTTTGACATCCTCACGATGGTCAATGGTGGCAAACTAATGCCAAGCTTCATAGTCCATGATGGTGTCCATGTACTCTGCGGTGAAATCTTTCTGCAAACGAACTCTTGCCTCTATTGCATCTGGGACCACTTCTCGAGCTCCTTTGTCCAACTCGTCTAATAGCATGTGCATCATTGTCTTGAGTGTGGTCAGACTAGTGACATATTGATGCATGATGTCTGATCACCAAGTTTGCACTGGTGGCTATGCGCATCAACTCATCAAAGTATGAGTCAAGCTCCAGTCAGACTTGTGCCTTCGCCTTTGCCTTGGTGAGTGTTCCAATAGATGGGATCACATGTGTGCACACAACAACATATATACTCTTGAATACTCATGCATGGGAAGCATGCAAACTAGTGATGAGTTGCAATAGATCTTCATAGTTACAGATCTGACTCCGAACGCATGCCTTGAGCTCAACTGCTCTGGGCTTCATCATTTTGGGAAAGTGTGATAGAGCTCCCTTGTATCTCATTATCCGTGTTTTCATGTAATCAACAACAGTATGCACATTTGACAAGATACGTGATGTCCTAGCACATCGCTACTGCCAACCGTTGAGATGGACAACTGCCTTATGCATGGTACCAAACTTGGAATACAACACCCACATGACTATCTTAAGCGACAATACTTCATCCATTATCACCTTCTCCAACTATGCTCAGGCAGATGTTTTAACCAGTTCTCCTCCTTTCTTGGCCATCTGTAAGTCCTTATCCATTTGCTCTTTCTCAATTATCAAGAAGAGAACACTCGAGCTAGTGGCTTCGGCATATGCTCTGGTAGCATCGGGCAATGTTGTGGATGCTTGTGCATGTCAGACATGATCACCTATTCTTCAAACTATGAAGGAGATTTGTTGTCATTCGGAGTAGACACTCTGCATGATCGTCGAATGATATGTTGTGCATCTCTCCTTTGAGATTATCTCCAAGGATCTTAGTATCTCCTTGGTCGCTTGGGACATGCTCTGCTTCCATATCTGGTGGAGCTGGTGAATCAACTTCTTTGTGGTAAGGCATGAGGTCGATGTCTTTCTCTAACTCTAGTTGCTCCATATCTGTATCGATCTGCTCAAGTGCTTATTCAATCTCTTGAATGAAGTCCTCCTCCTATGACTGCTCACCTTGTCTGATTGGTGCCAGCTGTTCAGATGAGTCTAGTACCTATATGGGTGCTATTTCATCTATTTGTACATGTTGCGCCCCCTTATGTACCTATTCTTGCTGCATTTCCCTCTCATATTTTCACAGCTCCTGTTCCTTCTAGATTTTCTCCTTCAACTCATGCAACTCCTTCACTGTTTCCTCCATCCTCTATTTTTCTCTCTACCTTTGCATGGTACTCCTATCGTGTTATTGCCTCTTTGCCTCTATTTCCAAATTTTTTATTTCCGCAAGTGGGTCTTCTCTAAATTTGCATCTTTGTTCCGCCTCTAGACTATCGACAATATTTCTCTTGCCTTTGTTGCACGCTGGTATGTTTACCTCTATTGCTGCTGCTGCTAGTGCTCTCCTAGATGTTGCTTCATTAACCATTCAAAAGTGATGCTGACCGGTTCATTAGTCTTGGAAAAGTTGTAACAATATCTCCATGGCTCTTCCTCCACCCAATGACATGCCCCATGGATCCACTAAAACTATACTCTCACACAGTGACCTTTCAAAATGCAATGCGGGTCATAAGGATTGAAGCTTCGGACATCGAGAGGATATTTCTTAATCCCCTCTATTTCAACATCCAAATGCTTGAGGTTCCATATCTTGTACAACTTGATTTGCAATGGAAGAGTGGGACAAGGTGCCTTCTTCTTCTGGTGCAGCCTAGCTGAAAGTCCTTCCAAGATGTGGTATGATACTTCTTACATGATGAGCTTGTCCATGGAAAACTTCGACAAAACATGTGGAGGCTTCTCTATGTTGTACATCCATATGAAGGCATCGAACGCTGAGGCATACCCATCCTCTATGTCGATAAGTGCCTCCATTGCTGCCTTCGACATGCAAGGTGGATCCTGCTCAAATATCATCTACACGAGGGTGAATCAATGATCTAACAACTATGTGATAACTTATCTGAAGTTGCATTCGGAAAAAAGTTTACACTAAATATTGACAGAGGTTTCCACTGATGTCCATGCCCTGGAACTTCTGATGGGCACATATTGTATCTAAGATGTAAGCGGACATGTATATTACTGCTTATTGACATTTAGGTGGCTGCCAAGCTCTTGTGACCTATTCCTTCAGCCTGTGAGCCAACATGTCAGACCAGTTGCATGCTTTGCCTTCACTGGTTAGTTGGTCCAATGCGATCACCCAACTCTGCGGGAAGGTCTTCGTGCTCCCTTGGCCATATAAGTGGCATGCAAAGATGACCAAGTATTGATATGCCTTCCATAGTATCTTCGTCTTGTAAATCTAGTTGGGTGTCATCCTGAATTTGGTTGGCTTCTTTACCCAGTTCTTCAAGATATCCCTAGAGTTGGTATTATTGTTGGGTAGGTTGAAGGGTATCAATGTAAAATTTGAAGCGGGAACTGATACTATTACTCGTTTTGTAGAGATAGCAAAAATGTGACCTGATTTTGAAAAGGGGTGATGCAGAACGCACATGTTTTCTTTAGAGCATAGTTTTTGGCACTTTAATTTTTTTTATGTACATTACATTTTAGAATTGTAGTAATTTTCATGCTGATTTGAAAAAGTGGGTATTCTGCATCAAACCCTTTTTTTAAAAGACCTATTTTTTGGCTTTAAATTTTCTAACGTATAAAAGGTAAATAATTATTTTGTAAATTTGATAATTTTTGAAGTGGTCGTTTTCTTCATATTTTCTTGTTTTTTATTTTAATTTTATTTTTTTTGTAGTGAGGTTTTTAGTGTTTTGCATTTTTAAATTAGAAGGTCGATATTTTTAATTTTCGATATCCTACATATTTATACATCCTTAATTAATTTTTCAATCCACATGAAATAATTGTTTCTAAAAAACAATATTTTTTAACAGTGGACATAAAAATAACCATTTTTAACATAAATATAACAAAATAACTACACATTTTGATAATTTTTAGCTAGAATTGACATTTCAAAATCACAATTTTTATACGAAAATTTTAACTAAAAATGGTTAAATAATAGTTTTTTTTATGAATTTCATGTCAAAAAAATAATAATAATCACTTTTTTTTCAAAAAATAATGATTAACTTAAAAATCAATGTGAAAATCACATATTACAAATATTAAATGCATAAAAACCCTAATTGAGTGTTTATTCTTCTCATAAAATGTCAAAGTCAAAACATTGCAAAGCTTGATTTCCAAGCATAGCTTAAATTTAATCAACAATGTCACGTAATCCAAACTGTTCGTCCTCTAGAGTTTCATCATTGTCTTCTTCCACAATATTTTCTGCTTTCTTTTGCTCATCTTCCTCTTCTAATGGATCTTTGATGTTTGCGAATCTCCCAATGTATGTCTTTCCAAACATTCCATGTAATGGTGGTTGGGGTTCCTTTGCCTTTTTTGCCACACGTGATTCACTAAAGTCCCCTTTCTTCAACCCAATTTCTTGCATTGCATCTAGAAGAAATTGAAGAGCAGTAATTCTTTGTTGAATGAAATTGCACTATACTGGATCTTTTTCAATTGCAATGCAATTTCTTCCTCTTTGAAGGCAACATGCTAGTATTGTACATAATTATCAAGCACAAAATAGATAATGAACTAAATTAGTACAATGACATATTAATTGAAAAATAACATATTGAAATTTAATTCCATATAATAAAACTTACCTGAGCCAAAAAATAAATCCAGAACCAAATCTCCTTCATTTGAACATATGTCTATAAGATAGTTAATTAATAATTGTGGTTTTTGATAACTATTAACTACCTATCCTTTTGCTTCTGTCTTCATATGTTATTTTGTCACAACAGCATCATAAGTCAATATTTGTCTATGACTCTTTCCATTTACCCGATTAAAAATCATAGACATATGGCTATCATCTTTTGCCCAACTATCAATATGAATGAACTCACAATCATTTAAGAATTGTTGATCCTCATTGTTAAGAAGATTTGACTTTTGCTTGTAATATGAAATAGTAAAAGTTAAATTAACTTGTACATAAATGAATTTTTCAACATTAATCAAATATACATTTTAAACATCTTACCATGTAAGCTACATCCTTGAATTTGTTTTCCCCTTGAAGCTTGACAATATCATTGCCAATTGTGTCTGAATGAAATGTCACAAATCTCCATAATGGTGATGACGTTACTTCTACAAATCCCGCAACCACTTTACTAAGAGCTTGATAAGTATAAGGGTCACTATCATAGTCAATGTTTGGAATATTGAAACCATTGGGAATATCTACAATGACTAGGGCATAATCCCTTTTAGGTATGAGTTTAGCAATGTCTTCACAGACGCCTTGTAGTACCTGATATTGAATAGTGTCTAGCCGATTCCAAATGAAATGATTAAGAGTTGGATCAAGTTCAACATTCTTAATATGGTTCTTCCTTAGTCTTTCGATCTTTATTTTTTCAATAAAAGTTTTGAAACTATCTGGAGCTCCATTATCATCCTTCCTCATCTTTTATAAAATAAGCAAATATATGCGTAAGTTATAAACTAAAAATAGTACACAGATGAATAAAAATGAATGTATAAATCAAGATACCTTTTTAATTGCAAGATAAAATGATTTTAATGTTGATGTAGAACTTGAATCTAGATAGTTGCGTACAACATCATCCCAACTATCTTCATTCAACAATCTAATCATTTGTTCTTGAATTTTCATGTAAACTTTGTGACTGCATAGATAAAATAACAAAAAAATAATATAATGATTTGTATAACAAATACTACCAAGAACAACATGTTTTATTTAAAAGATAAATATAATCTAGAAATAAATAAAAATAATTCAACAAACTTACTTTTGAAATTCTTCAGACATTTCCTCCAATGATAATTCCCCTGACTTCACACGAGATAATATTGTTTTGACAATTTTTTCATCTTTCACTCCTTGCATCGCCCTCCAAGATGTGATAGTCATATCATCTGGAAGATGCTTCATTTCAGGAGCTGATTTATTGTTGCTACATATCAATGGCTTATACTTTTTGACCCTCTAGTTTTTAATGGCAATGTCTTCCCACATGCTAAAAATCTCATCAATCAACTTCCAAACATCTCCAGTTCTAAATGCCAATTGAAAAATGTTATCAACACCTATGAATAAATCACTATTTTTGTTGCCTTTTCCACCTTTTGAATTGGTTTTCTCTTCAATTTGATAGCCTATTTCCATACAACATTCCTTTCAGAAATTTGGAGTAACATTTATCCTATCCCCACCACTTTTTTCTTGAAATTCACTATGAATAAATCTAACCATGTGGATGAAAGTCATAGACAACCTATATTCATTATCTGAATTATGATCCCATGCCACTAACTTTGCTTCTGTATCTGATAAACCAACATAAATGATACATTTCATTGTTTCAAAACATGGGTTATTAGGATATTCCTCCATCAATTGTCTTTGAGCTTCTACAGAATGGTTCCCCCCAAGCACATAATAATTGCATTCAAAAAATTTTGACTTATCAAATGATTCTTTATTGGGAGCTTGAAGTGGATCAACAAGAAGCACATAACTAACCACATGAGCATACATATTGTACCTCATCAATGTCCTCAAGTTGTGAACATGCAAATGATGTGGCTTTCTGGCTTGATATTGACATTGTCCTTCACTTGCCTTATAGGTTTGTCTGACATTAAGTTGAAATGTACGACCACCATCAATTAAGTTTCTCTTTGTCAAATTCTGTCAAATAGCATTTTTTTTTGTTTTGATAATGCTATCATCTAAATCAGCTCCTGTTGTAATGATTTCTCTACTTTCTTTTGAAGTTTCACTAGGTTCTTGACCGCTAGTAATGACTACTTCAAAATCTTCAACTTTACTTTTCTTTATCATAACATTCTCAACAGATTTATTCTTCAACATTTTTACTTTTGGTCTTTTACGGCTCTTCTCAGTTCCAATGTCATCTTCAGTAATGGCAACATATGCCTCACAATCAGTTTCAACTTCATCATCCCAAAAGTAACTTGTTTAGCCTTGCTAGATTTATCCACCAAAGGCCTTTTTTTTAATTCTTTGGATGTAGTTTTGTAGCATCATCAATTACTACATTTTGCTTGTTTTCCATATATTCTTCTGAGACTGAGTAAAAAATGTTGACAACTTGCATGATATCATGCTCTGTGAAATGAATGCCTGCCAACCTAATTGAACAACTTTCAACAAAATTCTGCCAAACAAAATATCATATGTCAATAAAAACAAAGTAAAAAAAAATAGAGAGACACTTTCAAGAATGAAAAATACAAATATAAATAACAATACATATGATGTTTTGTGTCATCTCATTTACGATTTGTTTACACAACTTTGTAGATACCTCTCTCGTGTCATACAATGAATATGATAGTCAGTATTTAATCCGTTCATGTGAATTGGGAGCTTTTGTAAGTATGTAAACAACTTCAATGTCCGGTACCGAACACATATCTATGACTCTTCCCATCACCTCAAAAATTCCATTATCATTCGGTATATCAATATACAGATATATATTCACATTTGTGCTTTATTTTTCTTTCACATACCAGATTCTTGATGGAAATTTCACCTCTTTTGAATTCTTCCAGTCTGAAATTATCTTCTTATCACTTTAGGCACTTGAAATATTTGTAGCCGTGAGCTCAGGTGGAGTTCGTTCACCAATGTTTCTTGAAGATGCACCTTTAAGAGTCTTTGGTCCAGAAAGATTCACATAAATTTTCTTTGATGCCATTTTCCTGAAAAATAGAAACACATAAATTAGTAAATAACAAAAACATATTAACTTAAATTAACAATAAAAATATATCATAAATTTCTTATTTGTATAATCAGAATCGTCGAGCCACCTCTAACGGGCGGGTGGGCAGGTCGGTGGGTAGACGAGAGGTCGGGTGAGGGACGATGTGGTGGGGTGGTCAGCTGGGCGGGTGAGTGCCAGCAGGGTCAGCAGGCAGGCTGGGTGGGTGTGGGCGAG
>APFE030928597.1:33335-79143 GCA_000404065.3 Pinus taeda | reverse complement strand
TTGAAAAAGTAGTTTTTCTTTTTTTTTTGTTTCTTTCTTTTTTTAAATTCAAAATTGGTGAATCATCCCCCATGGTTGACATCATCATCTTGAATCATATTGGTTATTATAAAGTTTATTTTGGTTGTGCATTTTTGTTTTGAGGCCTATTTTATTCCTCAGAATTTCTCTAATTTTAAACTTCGATCTCAGAGCGTAACTCTTGCGTTTAGTAATCCCCCCAATAGGACACCCAAAGATATTGGATATGTCCCCTTCCTTTTTTAATAAAAAAGGAGCATATGAAGATTCTATGGATAAGTCTGAGCAAGACACAATTTGGGAGGAGGGGACAAGGGGCTTTGTCCCAATTCATGAAGAATTGGGCGCAAGAGCAAATGGGCTAGGAAAAGAGACAATGACAATAATTTCCAAAATGACCAGCATAGATAATATATTTCTAGGAGATTTTACAACATCCACATGCAATATCGAATTGACCAAAGGTGAGGCCAAGATATTTCCTAATTTTGTTTGAGTATCCGAGATAGGTGGCGATTTGATAATTTCACCTATTAGAGAATGAACCTTTTCCTTATCATGTTGTTCTGAAGGACACTCATTGTTCACCACCTTCTTTTATCCATATTTTACGTGGACGTGAATAATCAATGGCTTCCAGTTACAATTTGTAGCCAGATGACCTATTTTGCGACAGAAAAAACACCAAAATGACATTTTCCAATAGTCAACACTTTGATTCCATTTTGTCCCTTTGAACACGAGCTTTATCTCTTCATAAAGACCATTTTTAATGTCAACCTTGATATTTATCCATGCAACTCATTGATATTACCTAGAGAAACAATTGTCTGAAACACCAATAAATCTACCTAGCTTGATTCCACTGGCTTCCAAAAATTCCTTTCGACCAAAAGGCTAGTGGGAGCCTAGGCAAGGGTGCACATATTTTCTGGGTGTTTAATGGATCTCACTTGGAATCGAAATCCATAGACCATATTTTGAGATGGAGGACCGTTTTACCCCATGAACATTCTTTATTGAGAAGAAGGTCAACTTCTATCTGGTTTTCAACAAAACACAAAACCATCCTTCACAAAAAATATGAAATGGGAGAAGCGAACCAAGTAAAGGGGACCATAATTCCTGTAACCATGTTTTTAATGTATTTTCCCTGAAAATATTCCCCATCAACCTCCCGATAAGGGGTATCTCCCATTCGAGAAATTTTGAGGTCTAAAATGGGCCTCCTAAGGAATATTATAAACTAAGATTAGATTACATCATCAAATTTTAAAGGGAAAAAAGGAAAAACTACTTTTTCAACTCATATTTTTAACTTATCTTCTTATGTTTTTACTCAAATTTTGAGTGGGAGCACTTGTTAGATGTAGAATTTAATTCCTCATCCAAGGAGTATTCATTTTGCATACTTTCAATGCACCCTGCTACATGAAAAATTAGAAATACATGAAAAAATGAGTTTGCAATCACGTTTTCCATGTATTTCTCATTTTTAGTGTAACAAGGTCCATCGAAATTATGCAACATGAATACTCCGTAGACGAGGAATTACATTTTGCATCCAATGAGTGCTCCGACTCAAAATTTGAGTAAAATTGTAGGAAGATAAGTTGAGATTACGAGTTGAAAAGGTAGTTTTTTTATTTTTTATTTTTTATTTTTGTTTTAAAATATTTTTACTTTTTTTATTCAAAAAATGGTGAATCATCCCCCATGGTTGACATAAACATATTGAATCCTATTGGTTCTTATAAAGTTGATTTTGGTTGTACATTTTTATTTTGAGGCCCATTTTAGACTTGAAAAGTTCTCTAATGATTAGATATGGAAGTTCTTCTAACCTAATGTCTTCTTCAATGATCATAGACACTTGATTTTTGTTTGCTTTTACAAAGGTTCCTCTCTTCCTAACATTGAAATGAGAAGGCCAATGGATTGGGGTTTGAACAAACCCCCTCATTAAACTCTGTATTAGAAATTACTTGCACACCATTAGCTATGATATCATTTGAAGATGGGAAAACATGTGAAAACTTGATATCCTTTGGCAGTAACTCTCTCGAGGAGTACACGATCTGTGGTACGAATATGACACATCAATTGGGAGTGATAGTGTTGTAATCCACCTCATACTCAATCATTGTGGTGCCACAAGCAAGGGGCACGTGGCTCCCAATAAAAAATATACACCAATCCAAGAATAAAAGGATTGCTTACGTCGGTGAGAAAGTGCAGCGTTGGTGGAGACTCAAGCTAGAGTAAATGTGAGACATCAGATTGTCCTTCACTTCAAAGTGAAAGAAAACCCCCAAAATAAGTCCATTCGTTGTGGTTGACGAAAGATATGTTCCTGAAAATGTATGAAAAGAAAGACATCCCCAAAAAAACCCATATCTTACTAATTTTAATCTTTAAGTTTAAAACATACCTAAATTAACATGAATAATTATTTATTAGTTCATTAATAATTTAAATCCATAGGAAACATTTTCATACACATTAAATGACTTTATAAAATATCACACTTTCTTTATAAAATATCATACAATAAAAAATATCAAACTTGCTTTATTTTTTTTCCCAGGAAAAATATCATAACTTTATTTATGAAAATAAAAAAATTAGATTTTGTAAATAGACAAACATAATGTTCATTCGAAACAAGATTTTCCTGGAACCAAACTATGGCTACAAATAGGGCATAACCCTAAAGGTTCAAACAAAAAACCCAGAAAAGACTGGGATATATCTCAAAGCCTTCTGATAAGAATCATAAAATATTACAAAAATAAATTGGGGCAAAACCTAAGAGCATACAACAAAAGTTCCACAAATCCAACCCAAAATCTCATAGGTGAGAAGGAGCACATGGCGACAAACAAAGTGTGGCAATGACAAGAAATCACAACAAACAAAGCCTAGAGAAGCTCCAAGATAAAAGACATTTGCAGACCCCGTCAAGAGTAAACTTGTCAAAGCACACCAAATTGTGACGACAACAATAGCTCAAAACCAACAAATGAAGGAGAGGTGGTGACAAAAAACTCTAGTGAGAGAAGCACATAAGCTACAATGAAATACCAACACACAAGAACACAACAAAGGCCAAAGAGAGCACCAGTGAGGGAGGCGGCTTCAAAAAACCCACCACAAATCCCCAAGACGATCCACACAACCATGCCAAAGGAGACACATTATTAGACGAAAAAAGTGTGAAATTTGGAAACATGAACATGGCAAAAAGAGAAGGCAACATGAACCAAAGGGAAAAGACGGCTAGGGTTCCCTATCCGTTGATCCCTATACTCCCTCAATGCCCTAAATCCTCCTCCCTCACCCTTGCTTTATAAAATATCACACAATTAAAGTTTAAGTTCTAATGTTAGACAATGAAATAGTTTAGAGAAAAAATCATTAAAATTAAAGTCCATAAATATAATTTTATATGTTTTTATAGATAAAGTAAAGTTTAATTATTTTTGGAAATGCACATTAATATTGAAAATTTATGGTTATGTTATTTCTCTATTAAAATTTAATTATAACAAAATTTATATTAATAAAGTTGTAATGGAAAATGGTTAATATATTGTATTTTTATGTTAAAGGATCTTAGCTTGAGTAATTTGTTGAACAATTTGTTTTCCTCATTTGTGTGGATTCAAATCTTTAGAGACATATTGTAACTAATCCATTGTAGCATTTATAAAATAGTTGTATTTGATGTAATATTAGCAATCAATCTTTCGAAGTTACCAATTCTCCATAAATTCTCATTCAAATTAAAAAAATATATTATCTCTTTATATTTTTTTCAATGGAACAATTAACTTTTATATTATATAAAAATGACTGAAATCTAGACCAAATCCCTTATAAATATCTTCATGATCCAATGAAACATTACCATTAGAAATCTAAAAAATTGAAAACCTACTATTATGAAAACATTTGCTTATTGTTATAAATAGGTGCGGACTATATTCAAAACAATACACTCCTAATAACAATATAAACTTACACAACATTAAAAAATTTCAAAATATGCCAAATAAAATAAAATAATAATAATAATAATAATAATAATTCCAGATTCACTTAACTCTCTGTGCTGCATGGTACTCCATCTCTATCCCATTGTTCTTGTTGTTCCTACCTCCCTGCCACTCCTAGCCTTTTTCTTTTCAGGCTCATTTCTAGTATCCGCCTCTCTGATGTTGAACAGGGCATCGCGACTGAATATTTCCTCCAAAGTTGCCTGGGAACTGTCGCTGAATCTTTCCTAGAGCGCTGCCAACCTAATGCGTAGGGTGACTAGGGCCTTCATGATATCATCTTGAAACTTCTCGAGCTCACCCTGTGACAATTCAACTTTGGTATTTTAAGCAATTGAAAAGCCTTCCGCTCTTGATGCATCGACGAAAACATCTCACGTACTACGATTTTGAAACTACTCGAAGCTACTCTAGAGGAGGGCCATTTTGGACTCCATGTGTAATTGGAAGAAAAAAAAGTTTCCATGATTAAGGAATGGGAATGAGGTTAAACCTCTTGGAATTGAATTAAGATTCTCCTTGGGCCAGAGTGGCTCCTTTTTTTTCCTGTTCGTATGCTATAGAGTTTAATTGCTTGAAGATATGAAAAAAATTGACTTTTTCAAATTGAAGCGAGAGGAGCCAGATTCTCTGAAGAATTGGTGGGAGATCAGATCTCTGTCTATTTTTTACCCCTATCATTTGTTTAACTATGAGAATTGAATCTACAAACACAGTGAGACTTCAAACATTTATTGCATGTACTAAGTTTAATCCTTTTCAGAGAGCCAAAGTATTTTTCTTGGTTATTTGATGCCAAGCCCAACCACCAGGGAAATTTGAATTCTAATCTTCCATTGGGGAAAAGAAATTCTCCTCCCGCTCTTGCCTCGCCCAGATTTCCTCTTGATGCACCATTAAAAAATTAGGGAAAACTAATTTTGATCCAAAAGCCATTTGGTAAATTCTTCTAAAACAGGGAGTTTGGTCTTTGAGGCGACTTTACATTGTATTTGTTAACATGGTTGCACTTCCCAACTTTGATCCATTCCCCTTTCTTTTATTTGATAGGCCAACCAATTCTTCATCATGATATCCCCTTAACGTGATGGCTTCAAAGAGAATATTAGAATCCTTTTACGTTGATTGGATGGGAACATGTATTTGATCTTTAAAAATAGCTTTGTTTCACGAGATCCAAAAAGAATAGCATAGATATTTGGTAAAAGTGGACCAACATCTAATCAACAAGGAGGATTTCCTCAGACCATGGGTATTTGTCTTACCAGTTTATGACGGATAGGAGCAATGGCGATTTTCTAGTCTTCTAAGGAATATGGGAAATAATAGAATAAGTGTTCGATATTTTCTTCATCTGACTTGCACAAAACACATCTTAATGGGTTCTTGATACTCTTCTTTTGGATATTTTCAGCTATGAGTATTTTCTTGTGGACTAAAGTCCAACCTAAGGTATTAATTTAGGGAAGGTTGTCTTTATTCCAAATCTTCATCCATATTTTATTTGGACTTGGATGTGGCAATCACTTAACTAAAATTGCATAGCCTTCTTTGACCAAATACTGTTTATGAGAAATTAAAGTCCAAACATGCTGATCGCGTTTAGTAAGGGAGATGGGGGCCATACCTTTTAAAAACCGCAGAAGCTTTTCCCATTACAGCAAGAGGTACATTGGCATTCAGGTTGATGCCATCCAATCCAGAGACCTTGATCACTCCATGTAGGGACAATTTTGAGATAATTTCAATTCAGGAGCTCAGAGTAAACAACATGGAGAGATTCTAGGAGGTTGTCTACCTCATTAACACCTTCAATAAGCCAAGATCAGCACTTTGTCTCTCATTAACTCAGAGTCATTGGTAGCCAAGTAGGACAAGGTCATTAGTAGCCAAGCCAGTGAAGTTCATGAAAGATCTAGATCTACCTTTCTCGAGTTTTTGGAGACAAACACCTCTATTTTCTAGGAAGATGTTGGTAGCTACCCTTTTGTATAAATAAACATGCTAAGGAACTCATTAGGATTTGAATTTTGGTTGCAGTTAAAGCTATTAAGCTCAAGCTCTCGTGACTACTATTTTTGACTTATTATGTGATGTATTTGACATTTCTGCAATGATAATGAGAAGTTTCTTATTGATCCATCACTGAGTTAGTTCAGAAGACTGCGTCTCTTTGGTTTGGGCCCAACCCAAGTAGATTTTGTCCCTCTTGTGTATTGATATTCTTTTTTGGCTTAGAATGCTTATTAGTTGCTGCATTTTAGTAGAATATAATTCCTTAAAAAGCTTGTGACTGTGCCTCTATCTCATCTCTCTAATGGGAGACTGACTAGAGGAATCCACACTCACAACCCAAAAACATTATGTGATGATTTATTGGAAAAAGATCTACATTAGTTATTTTTTTTTTTTTTTTTTTCACATATGATTTTTGTAGCTTAGAAGTGAATCCATTTCATAGATCATGGTTTTTAGCATCAATTAAATTGTTTTCAAATTCAACTCACCTTTTCCACCATTGGTTATAATATTTTGCAAATGAAAAGAAGAACAGGTGCTTGTGATGTTGCAGGAATGTTGGACCTGTAGGCAAGGGACCTTTTCACCATCTCCATCCAGGGCTTCTCCACTCCCTTTTGAAGACTCCCAACCATTTTCTTGATCTCTAATTTTTGGTCACCATGAGTAGTCATCTTAGCCCAAATTTGGCCTTCTTGAAGCGTTTAGCTTGGCTAGGGGTGTTGGTCACCTCCCGTCCACTCCCCACATCCTTCGTCCATATTTCCACCACTTTATCCCATCATCCTTACCCTCCAAACTCTGTTAGCAAAATTCATGTAGCATTTCAGGACTTCCTGTAGCAATACAAGAATCCTGTAGCAGCTTCCTGTAGCACACCTGTAGCAGATCGTGTTTCCCTTGTTTTGACCTGTAATGTCAGTGTAGATTAGTTTAGGACTAGTTTAACCCCATAGCTTGGAATCCATGATCAAAGGTACCACCTAGGCCATTCCCTCCATTCATTTTCCTTCACTGCAAGAGAAAACAACATTAGTTTCTTCATCACATATTTGGAAATCAGGACATTATTTAATCTAAAGTGTGAATTAGATAAATGATCCATGGATTCTTGAGTTGTGAGTTGGTAGAATAATATTTTGTTTCCAAGTGACTTTGATATCTAGATGATTGATTGCAATTAGTGTAGTTTCCTTTTTGCAGGTAGCATAACACTTGTGTTTTTTTTCATGAATTGATTTGGTATCATGTAAGACTAGGTAACTTTTACAAGTTGGATTTGAGAAGCATTTACTTTTTCTACACTAGGGATAGATTTTGAATTTCACTTTCAATAGTTAATTCCCCCTAATTCAGTAGAAGAATGGTCTTGGAACCCTAATGATCAAATGACCTAGTTGATGGTTGCATGAGTAGAATTCCATCTACTGTGTATACAACATTGTCACCTCAAAGTTTGTACGAAGCCCAGGTTAATAAATAGAGTTGAGGAGCCTTTGGGAGTTGTAGCACTCTTGGCGCAATACCAGGGCTCACCACTTTTTGGCACCATTGTCGGGGAGGTGTCTAGGTAGATGTTATTTCTGCTTAAGTATTTCTTTCTGTTTTGCATTTAGTTTTGAAATAATTACATAAAAGAAAAAATTTCTTTCATGCCTCATAGGAGTAGAGATACTTACGGAAAATTCTTACCAAACACCCCCACACCATCAAACAGTTAACCTTCACTCTTCTATAGTGACTGTCAACTTCCCTCTTTGACTACAGGGGAGTTAGAAGACCCCTTAGGTGAACAACCTGATATTTTTGAAGAACCTATTGAGGAAGAAGAAGAACCCATTTCACCTACCCAAACGATGGCTAAAAATATGAATGAGGAGGTTTTCCCTATTAGAGAAACTAATGGAGAGGCCAGAATGAAGAATATAATCCCTACTTCCCTTCCTCGCTTCCATGGCTTAACCCATGAGGACCCTGATACTTTTATGTTTGAGTTTGCTGTTTTCTGTAGGACCTGTGATTATACCTCTGATAACCAAAATTTGAAGTTATTCCCATCTACCCTTAAGTATGCAACATTGCGCTGGTTTACGAGTCTACTTAGGGATAACAACAAGTACAGGGACTACTATAGGTCCAAATAAACCAAAGAAGAAATATTTAGAATGACTCTTTGACGTGATGAATCCTTAGAGGACTATGAGGAAATATTCCAGATCAGTTATAGGAGGGCTAGATGCACCCTTGATTCTAAATCACTCAAGTTTGTTCTTCTCTGAGGGATCAGAGAGGAAATGATGGAAACCCTTAACATGTTATCCGGGGGAGAAATCTATTAGTTATCCTATGAGGACATCAAAAAATTGTTCAAATATCATTCTAAGGCTGCTAGGAAGAAGGCTAGGGCTAATCAAGCTTTGGTCAGTTCCTCTCCCTCCACAACATCCATCAAGAATGAAATTGAAAACATGTTGGAGGACTTTAAAAGTGAAATGTTGCATACCTTTTCTTTGCAAATGGATACCGTGCAGATCAAGAGGGGACAAGAGGAAGCAAAGAGGGACTTAGCCATTTTTTTCCCTAAATGCACTAGAAGGTACCTGATAAATGAATGTACATTAAATGTCATAGAGGTTTCCTCAATCTGTGAGGAAAACCATGCCACAGATAAGTGCCCTTCTCTGCATGGATTGAATGTTGTATACCAAGGGGCAGAGGGTGGGGCTGAGCAAATCTGCTTTATCAATAAAAGGATGCCTCAAGGACCTTGACCATACCAGCAGAGCTTGCAAGGTGCATCCTATTCTTATTACCATCCTAACCAGAATGCACCCTTTCCACCTTGGTACTCTTCCACCCATCCACCATGGTCCACACCTCCTTCTTGGCCTTATGAACCTTAATACCCTCCCCAACCTGTAAATAAGCCATTTTAGCCATATAATTCTCCACATTCTTAGTGGAATAACCCATCACAAGGGTGGAAGCCTCAACTCAATCAACCTCATGATTTATTGCCTCCACTTCCATCTCAACTACAACACACTCATCCTGCTCCACACAAACAACCTCAAATGCCTGCTCGACCCAATATGAACCCGAATAACAAGTGGAGAGACATCTTACCCTCCCCATGCTGTGGAGATTCAAGAAATCAACCTCAGGTCTGGAAGAGTACTCCCAGATAACTAACCTCCATCTCCACCTAAGGATCTTGAAGAGGAAAAGGAAGAGAGTATCCCTCAAGTAAATCCACCTTCTTTTTCTGAGAGATTGATCCATTCTAACTAGCAAACCACAGAAGAAACTAAACTTCTAGGAGAATTGAAGAATCTTCGCGTTAAAATACCCCTCCTCCATGCTACTCATTAGGGGATTTTTGAGGTATAAAATGGGCCTCCTAAGAAAAATGTACAACCAAAATAAACTTTATAGGAACCAATAGGATTCAATATGATGATGTCAACCATGGGGGATGATTCACCATTTTTAAAGTAAAAAAGTACAAAGATTAAAAAATAATAAAATAATAAAACCACCTTTTCAACTTGTATTTTCAACTTATCTCCTTAATTTTTTACTCAAATTTTGAGTGGGAGTACTCGTTGGATGTAAAATTTAATTTCTCACCCAAGGAGTACCCATATTGCTTACTTTTGATGGACCCTACTACACGAAACATAAGAAATACACGAAAAAACGTGATTGCAATCACGTTTTTCATGTATTTCACATTTTTCGTGTAGCAGGGTCCATCAAAAGTATGAAACATGGGTACTCTTTGAATGAAGAATCAAAATTTTCATCCAATGAGTGTTTCCGCTCGAAATTTGAGTAAACCCATACAGAGATAAGTCTAAAATATGAGTTGAACAAATATTATGTCTTTTTTCCCTCTAAAATTTGATGATGTAATCTAATCTTATTTTATTATTTCCTCTATTATTTTATAATTTCCTTAGGAGGCCTATTTTAGACCTCAAAAATCCCCTATTGAAAGATGTTTCCATCTACAATAAGCTTATCAAAGAGAAATGTTTCAAACACCCTAGGAGGAGAAAAAGGGACACCCCCACCATCAACGTTGTTGGACAATTATCTGATTTGATGTTGGGGAGTGTGATTTGTCCAAAATATCTTGACCCTGGAAGTCCTATGGTTGATTTTCACATCAATGGAATCATTGTCCCTCACATCTTGATTGGTCTTGGGGATTCCATCAATGTGATGACTAAAGAAACCATGCTGAAACTAAACCTCCAAGGATACTTGAGAAAGACCACTACAATGCTATAACTTGCAAATATATTTACAGTAGCTCCCGAGGGAGTTGTTGAGGATGTAATGGTATTTATTGACTCCTGGGAGTATCCTAATAACTTCTTGGTTCTCCAGCCCAAAACCACATTCAATGGTTATCCTATTATCCTGGGAAGGCCATGGCTAGCCACTTCTGATGCTTACATAAGTTGCAGGGTCGGGAACATGACCATTAAGAATGGGCATTTGTCCAAACAGTTGGTATTGTACCCTCCTTCTCAGCGATCCATTGAGCATGACTTACCCCTATGGTTAGAGGAGGAGGAGGAAGATGAAGTGTATCATACAACATCCCATCCAATTTGTACCCTAGATGCTGTTATAGGAGGGGGGCAACCTTATGAAGATGACCTCATTGACCAAATCCTCAAGAACGAACCCCCCATACCATGCCTCTTGTTGATCTTGTGAAGGAATCTTAGGGTAATCCTTGGACTGAGTTATGCTTAGTTGACCTAAGTCCTACACATGTCAAAGTTTTAGAATTTTGTCCCTCTAGAACCTTAAATATTAACCCCTCTTTCTCAGCTAATCAATAAGAGAAGTTGTGAAAAATGCTAAGAGAGCACTTAGATTCTTTTTCTTTGAGCTATAAAGAAATGAAAGGGGCACATCTTTCAGTTTGTACTCATCACATCTACATCAAAGACGGATGCAAACTTGTGCACCAACCTCAAAGGAGAATGAACCCAACCCTGAAGGACGTAGTAAAGGAAGAGTTGTAGAAGTTGCTGGATGCAGGGTTCATATACCCCATCTTAGATAGTGAGTGGGTGTCCCCTCTAGTGTTGGTCCCAAAGAAGAATGCGAAGTGGAGGATCTAATTGGATTCCAGAGAGATGAACAAATCCACCAAGAAAGACCATTTCCCTTTACCTTTCATTTATCAAGTTTTAGATGGTCTTGTAGGGAAGCCATTATTCTCTTTGTTGGATGGATTCAATGGTTACAACCAGATCCAGATCAACCTTGAGGATCAAGACAAAACTACATTCACCTGCCCTTGGGGTATCTTTGTTTGTAGGGTCCTTCCATTCAGTTTATGTAATTCCCCTGCCAATTTTCAAAGGGAAGTTATGAGCATCTTTGTTGAGCTAGTACATGATTCCGTAGAAATATACATCGATAATTTCACTCCCTATGGGTGTGACTTACTGGAGGCTCTCTCTAATCTGGGGAAAGTATTGCAAAAGTGCATTGAAATTAACCTCTCACTTAGTCCCAGGAAGTGTGATTTCTTAATGAATGCACATAATGTCCTTGGCATTTCAACATATCAGGAGGGAATACAAGTGGACCCAAACAAAATTTCCATCATAAAAAGGATCCCTAATCCTCAAAAGAAGAGGGATGTTAGGAGTTTCTTGGGCTTAACTAGATACTATAAAAGGTTTATCAAGGACTTTAGTAAAGTGGCTTCAACATTATTTGGGTTGCTGGCCAAGGACTTAGAATTTTGATGAACAAATAATTGCCAAGAGGCCCTTGAGATATTGAAAGAGAAATTAACCACTACACCCATACTTAGAGGTCCAAATTGGGCTCTTCCTTTCCATATCCATGATGATGCATCTGAAAAATATGTGGGGGCAGATTTAGGACAAATAAATGGTAAGATACCTTATGCCATTTACTTCATTAGTAAAAATTTGTCAAAGGATGAATTGTGCTACACTGTAACTGAGAAATAACTCCTAGTTGTTGTACACTCTTTGAACAAATTCAGGCGCTACATCACTGGATACCAAACTTTTGTGCATAGTGACCATGAAACTATCAAGTACTTGATGAACAAGCCTAATGTAAATGCTAGAATCATTAGATGGTTGCTATTGTTACAAAAATTTGATTTAACTATCATTGACAAGCTAGGAAAAGAAAATGTAGTTGCAAATTTTTTGTTTAGACTTGCTTTGCATGGAGGTGATGAAGGGATGGTCGATGATCAATTTCCAGATAAGCACTTATTTTCTATCTCAGTGCTCTCCACATGGTTTGCTGACATAGAAAACTACCCAGTGGCTACAAGATTTTCTCCAAATTTGTCATATAGGGAGAAGTGAAGAATTGTAGGAGCGCCCCTTTCACTTGGATTGGGGTAATCTCTTCAAGATGGGATCCGATCCGATCTTAAGGAGATGTTTTAGGGAAGAGGAAGCATTTGAAATCCTCTCACCCTATCATGATGGGCCTTGTCGAGGTCATTTTTTTTTCCGAGAGAACAACCTTTAAAGATCTACAAGCTGGCTATTATTGGCCCACTCTCCACCAAGATGCAAGAAGGTATACCAGTAGTTGTGATCAATGCCAGAGGATGGAGAAACCCACACCCAAGGATGAAATTCCCCTACAACCCTAGTTGGATTTGGATCCATTTGACAAGTGGGCCATGGATTTCATTGGGCCAATTGATCTACCATTAGGGAAGATAAAGTACATCATTGCATGCATTGATTATTTGACAAAGTGGGCTACGACAAAGGATATCAAGGCAACAATACAAGAGAAAGTGGCTAAGTTTTTAAGGGATAATGCATTCTACAAATTTGGGTACCCCAGAAAGCCAATCATTGATCAGGGAGCTTAATTCACATCACATCTGATCGAGAACTTGTTAAGGTAGCATCATCAAACACAAACAATCTACTGCCTATCACCCTCAGGCCAATGGACAAGTAGAGGTTACAAATAGAGAATTAGAGGGAATCCTCACCAAGGTTGTGAGAAACAGTAGGAGGGATTGGGTAGACATATTAGTGGAGGCCACTTGGGCGTATAACACAACCTGGAAAACAACTACTGGTTTTACTCCATATGATCTGGTTTTTGGAAAGAAAAATCTTCTCTCTATTGAGTTTCAGTATAATATTTTGAGAATGACAACCCAAGTGGATTTAGATGTCACCAAATCACAGCAAGAGCAACTGCTCCAGTTAAATGGCTTGGATGAGTTCAGAATGTAGGCCCTCCTACACACCAAATTTATCCAATTGCAGAGGAAGGTCTGCATGATAGGCACATCAAGGAAATTTTTTTAGGAAGGGGATTGGGCCTTACTATATGAATCTAGGTTCAAGGATTTCAAGGGAAAGTTGATGACAAGATGGTTAGGCCCATACATGATAGAGAAATGTCATGAAAATGGAGATGTTCAAATCAAGACCATTGACGAGGAAGGTATTCCCTTGCTTGTCAATGAATACAAATTGAAGGTATACATAAATCGTATGGCTAAGGAAGAATTCATCAGCACCATCAGCAAAGAGGTTAATGTGATTGGAAGTGTCATAGCTTCCAAGCCACAACATTCTTAGATACTGCCTTTTTGAAAAAAAAGAAACAGAAAAAATAAAAGGCCTGGATGAAAACCATTATGAGGCATCTGAGGCCAACTCTTGGGTTGAAAACCACCCTGAGGCAGCCTAGGAGAAAAGAAAATTCAAATTCCTCGTCCCATCATTCAAATTCAACTCATATTTTCCACCATTGGTTATAATATTTTGTAAATGAAAAGAATAATAGGTGCATGTGATGTTGCAATGCTATTGGACTTGCAAGCAAGGAACCTTTTCACCATCTACATCCAGGGCTTCTCCACTCTCTTTTGAACAACCTAAAAAGATGTATCTTATCATGCTTCTAATGCTTCCTACCATGATAGTTATATAAAAAATGAAAATAACTTGGCAAAGAATATTGTCTTAATCATAGTAGAGATAATTCACTCCTTCATTATGTTGTAGCGGCTATAACCACCCTCCAAAATTTTTCCTATGCTTAGTTTTGGAGCCTTCCTCCTAAATCACAATAGCTCATATCTTACTGACCCAGGTACTTGTGCTTTGATTGATCTTCATCTTTCATATTTTGGCTTGTGTTTTCTTACTTTATTTATTGTCTAACCCACAAGCCAATCTATTGACTTGGATTCAACCCAATTCCAAGCTTGCGTTAGTGAACTGCGCAATCCTTGAGGGAAACCAGCCTTGCTCTTGGGAATTGCGCAGTCCAAGTTGATAGTGAGCCTTCAGCTCCAAAATTGTGCAGAGCCAGCTGAAAACCAACCTTCAGTTGGGAAATTGCCCAGAGCCTGAATGGCATCCCAGAGCCACTCAACCCAGAAATTGCATAGAAGCTTCTTCCTTAGAAGCCGTTTAGTGCATGAGCCAGTGAGTTGCCCAGTCCTTCCCAAAATTGTGCAATCTCTCTGGGCCATGTATGGCATATTTTCCCGAAAAAATAAAAAGAAAAAAGAAAAAAATCTTTCATAGAAAATAGGGATCTATTTTTAGCAACCTGGAGGAGATGCTAGAGTTATTTTGGAAACTGTCGCCAAGTTTTGCTTTTTCCTTGATTATTTAATCAGCATAGCCAGAGATCATTTTCACATTCAATCTTGGAGCTTTGGCATTCCAGAGGAGATCAAGGAACCTTCGGTGTAATTGTCGTTGCTTTTTTGGGTAAGTCTTGCTTTTTTAGTCTTTTGTTACTTTTTCTATCACTTTGTTTGTTTAGCTTATGAGAGTGTTGTTTCACTCATTTTGTTGAATGACTGCTAGAGTTTTAACTTGTTTTAGCTTGTAGAAGCATTGTTTTAAGTTTTGAATGCCTTTCCCAAGTGTTGCATGCATCACCTAGGTTTTGCACTAACGGTCGTCGTTGCGATGACTCTCTCCACATGCTTTGTTTTCCTTCAGTTTGATTGATTCCTGCACTTGTTTCACTTGCATGCATCATCATTTACTAAGATCTTCACCTAGCATCATACAATCCTTTAGATATGTTCGATTTCTCACTCCCCTTGGCCATATCTGGGCTTCCTTGGTCCATTTCTCATTTTCCCAAGCATGCACTGTGCATTTTTTGCAGCTCAAGGCCTTGAACTTGGATTCTGGAATTTTGTAGAGGTTTCCTAGGCCTAAATCCAACTGCGCACTGCACAGTTCTAGGAGACAACCCTAAGCCTTGGCCACTAAGACTGCGCAATGAAAAGTCTCTCTTGGCCTGTGCCCAAACTGAATTGCACATTGTGCAATTCCAGTCAACAATACCTCCCCACTAACTATTGAGACTATGCAATGCATAGTTCCAACTGGCAGCTAGTTACCTTTGTGAGCCAATATTGCGTAATCCCTTCCAGAATTTACTTAATTTGTTGCTTGGTCTGTTCTTGAAGTGATTTTGGTTTCAAGCTAGCATTTGCATGGCATGAGTGTCCTCTTCGTCTCCAGGTACAACAATTGTTGACCAACTCTCTAGCAATTATAGGTAACATGGTCTCCAAGAGAGCCACATCAAAGGATATTGTCGAGAGTAGCACTCAGGAAGTAGTTGAGTAGGTGTCAGTGAATTTGTCAGTTTATGCAAACACTCAGTTGTTCATTGAGAAGGGCATGAATTTAACATGGAAAGAAATCAAGGATATATCTGCAGAGGAATTCAAGGAAGACTTAGAGGATCGACAGGTTTACATCAACATCCACCATTCATGCTTACACGAGGTTGCATGCAGATACCCCGCCTTCCCATGTGTGGACATCATCCATTGGATTGTCTCACATATAGATCGAGAGACTATGACATTGAGCAGTGCTAGTGGGATAGAGATTTCCACCTTCAGGGCAAAGAAATATCAATAGATGTATCATTTACCTCATCTAGTGAACGACATGGACTCACTTTTCTATGCCACCCAAAACTTTGTGAACACCACATATATTGTAAAGAGTTGGGTGAAAGAGTCATTGAAGTTCAGAATGAAACCTAATAATGTTTACAAGACAAATTATCTCAGGAAGGCTTACTAGTTCTTGATCATCTTTGCATGCCGATTATATGGTCAAGAGAGCATGGAGGCCTTTCCTGAAATTGGGTGGTTATGTTGGACCAGCTGCTGAGTGATGGAAATCCATTCAATTGCTTGAATTTGTTGGCTCTTCAGTTAAAATTCCATATGAATAATGCCTAGAATCTGTCCAAGGATGAACAAGCAAGGTTGTACATGTCCCTGTATTTACTTGTTGCAATTTGTGCCCAACATCAGTTTCCTGGCATGAGTTGGACATGGACATCGAAAGAGACTACCATCAACATTTATTGCAAGTTTCTTTCTGACTGCAGCTACCGAGGAGTTATGGTGATGATGCCTGACCATTTCCTCATCTCGTTGTACAAGTTGACCTTTGAGCAGGATCCACCTTACATGTCCTAAGATGCGATGGAGGAAATACTTGACATTGCAGATTGGTATGCCTTACCTGGTGGCACCTTCATCAGGATGTTTGTTGGATAGAAACCTCAGTGTGTTCTACCAAGGTATGCCACAGATAAGTTGGTCTTGCAAGAGGTCTCATACCACATCTCCACAAGGTTATCGGCAGGACTACCTAGGGAGAAGAGGGAACCATGTCCCACCCTTCCTTTGCGGATTAGATTGTATGAGATTAAGAACTTGAAGGATGCAAAATCTGAAGCTAAGTAGATAGTGAAGTTCCAGTTCGACACCAAATATTATAATCTGTACGATCCCTCTGTATTTGCAAGAACCACTATGCGAAGGTGTACTATCCATGGATCCATGGGACATGTCATTGGCACGAGGAGGACCCTTGGAGATACTGTTACAATGAATCCAAGCTCCACGAGTCGGTCAGTATAACCACAACATGGAAAGTTGCTTTGCAGGAAGTAGTAGTGTAGGAAGCAACAAAAACAACAAAGATATGTAGCAATTTGGTGCAAGACAAAGGAAAGAGGAATATTTTTGAAAATATGGAGGCTAAGCAAAGCTACAGATGAAAGCAGATCCTATGATTGAGAAAAAAACCTTTGGCAACAGAGGAAAAGAGGGAGCATTGACTAAAGAGATCAGAGCAAAGGAAGAAAGAAAAGCAAAGGCTGGAGGAAGTAGAACGAAAGTTGCAGGAAACAAAGAAGAAGTTGAAGGAAGAGAAGGAGATTAGAAGGAGAGAGATGGAAGAGAAGAAGAAACATGAAGAAGAGGAATGGCAAGGCTTGATGATAGAACAAACAATGCCCACACAGGTTAAGGAGTTAGAACAACTGACATCGAAGAAGAGGGTGAGAAGATGCATGATCGGGAGCTTTCTTAGGAGATTGAGAGACTAATTGAAGTGACAGACATGGATTTGGGGCAAGAGCCACAATATCAACACACTGAACTCATGCTAAAAGTAGCGAAGGTTACCTCTTAGTCTCCACCACCTCCAGTGTCAGAACTAGTCCTGAGCGAGCAAGGAGAGGCTGTTCTCCTTGATGATTATCTGGTGATGGATTTGTACAATCTATTATTTGACGAGTTGCAAAAGAAGACTGTACTGGTGTGGAGAAAACATTTCCCAGATGATCATGCATCACCTACATTTATTAAGGAAAGGGTGATAATGTAAGATGTCAGAAAGCATCTAGTTTCCATGGCCAATGCCACTTTGGTTTATGCAGGAGTCACAAGATCAAATGTTAAGTTCCTTTTAGCTGAGAATGAACAGATGGAAAAGAACTTGCAGATAGCCAGGAAAGAGGTAGAATAATCCAAAGAGAAGAGTGTAGGTTCTGCAACGATAGAGATGAGGAAAGCGATACTTTCTAAAGTATTAACACTTGAGACTACCATGCGGAAGCTTTATGATGGATTTGTCACCATGCATAAGGCGCTTGTCCATCTGCATGGCTTTTAACAATGAAGCAAAAGGTTTGTCCAAACTCTCAGGGAAATACATGCTTCCATTTCCCATGTGCAAGAGTGGACAATGTGGTATAAAGGGGTCCCGCTTTAGTTTCCAAATATGATGAATCTGGAGATAGAGCTAGACAAAGCAAAGGTCTGGATGTTGATCCAGAACTATGAGCAAATCGTCCCGTTCGTCAACAACATACAAGCTTCATATGCATGATTTTGTAAGAGTTTGGATATCATGGTGAGAACACACAAGATCCTATCAATCGCTTCCCTCACCGAGGCTAAGCATAAGAACCAAGTTTGGGTAGAGATCGACAGGTACATGGAGCAGCTAAGGTGAGAGGCCACTAGCGATGACTTGAAGCTAAGCACAAAACACATGCAAAAGTACATTGGTGGTCCTGTTATGGTCAAAACCATGATACACATGCTTCAGGATGAGTTGGAAAAAGGTTCTAAGACCATATACCCAAAATCCATGGAGGAAAGAGTCTGCTATCATAAAGACACCATCAAACAGTTTGGGGACATCATCGCACAGTACCAAGTTTGGCATCAATAAGTGATTGAGAAGCATCAAGTGGAGGTTACCGAGTTGGTCTTTCCTAAAACTTCTGAGTCATAGTGTTTTTTCTTGTTAGGCTATCTCTATCCTATTTTGTCTCACATGGGCACATGTGAAAAATGTTTATTATTTTTAAATATGATGTAAGTGAAATTCCAAGTGTCACTAGTGGAATGTGAATAGTCACTATGCAATGTAATGAGTTATTTGTAATTCAGTTAAAGAGTCATGAGGGTAGTCAAAAAGTCACAAAGGGGAATGTCAAGGGTCACCCCACCCTTTGTTATTAATAGAACCTCGTAACTTATAAAATGGGCTTTTGGGAGCCAAGATTTTGGCTAGGCTTAGGCTTAGAGAAGTTTTTGGAGTATTATGACAAGCCTTGGCTTCTCTACAACGTAAAGAGAGTATACTTCTTTGGAGGAGAAGGTGTTCTTAACTTTAATGTTCCACTATTGGGGCTAGTGGCGGTCAATGGTGTATGTATGGATGGAACTTTCACTTATAATAATAATAACAGAGCCAACACACTTTCATGCATATGTTGTTATTGTAGTTAGACTATTCTGGTTGTTTTATCAATGTATGTTGTTTAATTTACACATTTACTCATGAACTAATTTGTATGCAATTGTATGAATATTGTTGAATGTGTGTTGTTGGATTAACCCGTCACTTTGTTTTGTGGACTATTCAACATTTTAGCTTGTGATGTCATTCCACTTGTGTGTTCCTTTCAGGCTCTGTAATATTACAAGCTTTTAAGGGGCACACTTCCTTTTCCCATCTCTGTGTTAGAACCCCCATGCATTTCGCTTGACTCGCTACAAAGTCACACACTTGCTTCAACCCAAAGTTATCATACTTATCTCTGCGCACTATCATGGCCAAGGCATTACATTACCACCCACTGCTAGGGCTCCTACTCCAAACGGTCTGAGGTCTAGCTGGGATTTTTTACTGGGGACATCCCCTGAATTTTGATGGGTCTAGCACTGTCAACACCTTCTTTGAATTCTTCTTCTCAAGATCTTCCATTTCTTTAGTTATATGGGCTTCCTCCCTTCGTCTTTGGTTGTTTTCCTTCTTGAGCTTGGTACAATCTCTCTTGTAATGCCCATATTCCTAAAAACCATAGCATTGAACCTTTGCCATATTCTTCTTCCTTTTTTGAGGACCAAATTTGCAAACTTTTCTTTTCCCTTTGCCATGGCATCAAATTCTTGTGCTTACTCACTTTATCCTACATCACTTTTTTCCTTCAACCTAGTTTCTTCAACTTTGCATAATGACCAAAGTTTATTGAATGGGGTAGCTTCCTTCTTTCTATAGATTCTTGATGTAAAGTTGCTCCATTCCTCTGGTAGTGCATTGAGCACTATTGTGGTCATTTCCTTATTAGACATTATTTCTCCCAACTCTTGTAGTTGGTCTCTAATTTCTGACACCTTCATAAAGTATGAGGCTATTACTTATTCTTTTGATATCTTCATCTTGATGATATCACTTATCCTGCAGTACTTACAAAGAACAATTATACTAGCCTATCATATATTTCTTTTGAGTCTCCAACTTTGATACATAAGGTATGAGGGGATCCTTGATGGATTCCATGAGAATCATTTGATCCCTAACTTTTGCATTTATATACTTTTCTAGAGCTTGAGCTTATTACTTTGGAGGTTTAGTGATTGTACATTCAACATGTTCAACGATTTCATTCTCTATGAGATCAAGTCTATCCTCTTCTTCCATGCAAGAAAATTTGATGACCCAACCAATTTGTTGTTTTCCTTGCAAAATGTAGTCATTCTAACAAAAATGCATATATATATATATATATATACTATTAAATAAATATATATATATATATATATATACTTGTCAAGTGGAGATTCTCCTAGATGTTAATATCTTCAACTTGATGCCTTCTTGATTTTGATGATGATAGAAGATGTCTTCTTGATGAAGATGTCCTCCTTCAAAAGTGATCCCTCAATGAGAGGGATATCACTTTGATTCCTTGATGGTGATGATTACATTTGTTATTGCTTCTCTAGAATGTGGAGACTTTTATATGTTTCAATGTGTAGTTCTTCATTGGATGATATACAATTTTTAGGTCTTCTTAGTTCCTTCTAGTCACACTTGTCAAACCTACAACCTCAGATTTTGGCCCTTCTTCAAAATTTTGGCCTGTTGTTGCAAGACTGCAATTTCAACTTCTTTTGTAGAAACCCTCTTTCATGAATTTGACTAGAATATGGATGGATTTGTCTCCTTTCTCCTTCACTTGATATGGAATCTTCTTATTATTATTTCGGCTTGCAAGGGAGACTTCTTTTGTGTTAAAAAGTGTGACTAGGTTTGGTCTTCATATTGACATGTAATTATGATTTTATGTAAAAGATGTGAAGAAGAAAAATTATATTATTGTAATTCATGCATCATGGGTTTCATGAGCAAGAGATTTTATTTTTAGTTAAGTCTCCCATTGAGAGCCCTTAGGATATTTTCATCTAGTCATAAATATTCATTGTCATGTAATGAAGGAATGTTACACATTGTAAAGAGTTAAAACTTTCTTTGTAAGTCACCCTCCAAGACCTCGTCATTAGCTGTCACTCAAGTTGGCCTACAACAAAAGGATAACTCTAGAAAGGTGAAGTCAACCTACTCCAAGTGATCATGTCAGCCTAATAGTGATGAACCAACCATTGTAAATAGCAATGCCCAACCTCCTTTGGAGGACATCAATTTAGTGAAGCAAGTCTCCAACATCAAGTGTGCAAATCATCTTAGAAAGAGCCTTAAATCCAACAATGAAGGAAGCAAGGATAGCAAAGGAGAGGGTCATGATTTGAGGACTATTTTGGGCTAAGTTTACCCTCACATGTGTGAAGGTAGCAGATCCAAAAATGACAAGAGAAGATCGAAATATTGTAGTCACATAGTGGTCTTGTTGGGTGGAAGTCTTCGCTTAAGAGAGATGAGTTAGAGAGAGAAGAGTATCCCTCAAGGAGGAGACTATTTGAGGAGCCAAATCAGATCTAGGGCTTCTGTTGTCAAGAAAGGAGTTGTAAACCTATAAGGAGAGGTCAAAACTCTGAAGGAAGTTGAGAAGAGGAAGAAGAAGACAATGTTAAAGAGGAGGCTTGTGACTTAGTCTTGGAAGGGATCTAGTGTCAAGGGTATTTTTCATGGTCTTGGTATTCATCAATTGAAGGTTCTATAAGAAGATTTTTTTTTGGGCTTTCCTCTCAAAGAGTGATAGGTTTTGGCCTTGACTGATAGCCTATATACTGGCGCTGCTTGTCTCCTTATTGTTCATGAATTGGTAATTGTCTTGATGAAAAGAAAAAAATAATAACTCAAGAAGAGAATATCATACTCAAGAAGTAAAAATACTATCACAAGAAATTATCATAAGTAGAGAAAATCACCTATCTATTTATGCCCTAAATTACTCAACATGGTATCAGAGCTAAGGTGCTAAAGTCGAGGAAGGGAATCTAATAAAGGAGACACACAAGGATCAAGTTTCAAGAAAGGGATCAAAGTATGACAAAGAATACCAAAGTGAAAGTTCAATATCTACATCCTACCAAAACCATAGATCAAAGAAATCTACTTCAGCAAGAGTCTTGGAATCATCATCAAGGAAGAAGCAGAAAAAACCTAGAAGCATTTCTGAGATCATCAATCATCCATCATCTAAGGAGTGGAAGCATTTTCAGAGACTAAGGAAGGGTAGATCGAAGAACATTATCATCATCTTCAAAAGGGTTTGTGAATTAATCTCTCTCTTATTAAAGCAAAGGTTTACCCTTTGAAAACTCCATTAAAGTGATCATTCTCTCAAAGAGATTAAGGATTACTCTTGTAGAAAGAATGTATAAAGGATTAGTCTTAAACTATCTATATCACTATCAAGTTGAAGGAGGAAGTAAGTGGAGAAATGACTTCATCTGAATCTTACAAGTGTATGACTTCATTTAAATCTATCAAGTATATGACTTCATCTGAATATATCAAAATGTCTTTTTGCAAGGAGCGCAACAAATTAGTTGGGTTTTCAAATTTTCTTGCATGGAATAAAATAACATATATAAATCTTATTGAGAATGGAGTAATGGATCACATCAAGGGGTCAATAACCAAACCTCCCAAACAAGACACTCAATCTCATGCTAATTACATGAAAGGGGTAGTGAGGGCCCAGATTATTCTCATAGAATCCATAAAAGACTCTCTCATCCCATATGTATCAAAATTAGACACTTCAAAAGAAATACATGACAAAAAACCCTAGAAGCATTTCCGAGATCATCACTAAACCATCATCTAAGGAGTATAAGTTTTTCAAAGACGAAAGAAGGCTAGACCAAAGAAAATTTTCATCATCCTCAAAATGGTTTGTGAGTAAAGATATCTCTCATTAAAGAAAATCTTTAACCTTTAGAACAACATCAAAGTGATCTCTCTCCCAATGGAATCAAGGATTGCTCTTGTAGAAGAAATCTATCAAGAAGTAGTCTTTTACTATCTATATCACTATCAAATTAAAGGAGGAAGCAAGTGGAGAAATAATCATCTACTCAAGTAAGTATATCTATGAATTCATCTGAATCTATGAAAATGTCTTTTTTCAAGGAGAGCAACAAATTGGTTGGGGCTTCAAATTTTCTTGCATGGAAGAAAAGAAAAGACCTAAACCTTATTGAGAATGAGATCATGGAACACATCAAGGGATAAATCACCAAACCTCCTAAAGGAGATTCTCAAGCACTGGCTAGGTACATGAAAGGGGAAGTGAGGGCTTATAGGATTCTCATAGAATCCATCAAGGACTCCCTCATCCCATATGTATCAAAATTAAACACTTCAAAAGATATATATAACACATTGGTAGAGTTGTTTCCCGTGAGTACTACGGGAGAAGTTATCTCTCTGAGGCAAGAACTCTACATATTGAAGATCTGAAAGGAAGAAGGAATAACCTCATATTTCATGAGGATTTTAGAAATAAGAGATCAACTTCAAGATCTGGGTGAAATAATGTCTAACAGAGAAATGACCATTGTAGTATTAAATGCACTACCAGAGGAATGGGGAAACTTGACTTAAGATATTTATGGGAAGAAAGAAGCCACTTATTTCTAGGATCTATGGTAATTATGAATCGAAGAAACCAGACTGAAGGAAAAAACTCATCTAGAATCAAAAGAGAAAAATCAAGCATATGCTGCTATGACAAAAAGAAAAGGAAAGTTTGGGAAATTTGGTCCTCAAAAGAAAAAGAAGAACATGGCTAAGGTTCAATGCTATGGATGTCAAGAATATGGGCACTATAGAAGATATTTTCCTAAAATTAAAAGGGACAATAATAAGAGAAATAAGGAAGAAGCCCATATTAGCAAAGAAGTGGAAGAACCTAAGACGAAGAAGCCTAAGAAGGAGGAAGTGAGAGATCTCTGCTGTGACTGAGATGATATCCTTCACTAAATGATATTATTATGTTGTGTAAATTACAAATAAGATAGGATGCATCATATTAGAAATTGGCATCATGATAGTGTTAAAGCCTCGAAAATCACTGCAACAACATGGGGGATGATCACCCGGTCCAGACCTTAAAGCAGCGCCTTTTCCGTTTGGAATGGTGGTTCCGACTAGTTCAACTAGGTCTAGTTACCTTCTCTCAATCTCCATTGGCTTTAAAATATGACTTTCATTCACCAATGGAGAAGAGACGTCAGATCAACCCTCTTGCTGATCAGGGAAGAAAGTGATCCTTACGTTGATTTAGGGCTCAGCCAATCCACTACTAAAGTTTGCCTCTTTGGGAAGAGGACTTAAAAGAATGTAGAAATTAATTTGAATGCAAAATTATTCTAAAACGCAAGCAAAAGAAACTATTTTAATCCTATCTCAATTAGGCAGATATAGATCTAACTCAACCAAGAGCAAGATATTTAAAATATTGGGATTTAAATATGTCTTGTTTATAATGAATATAAAGTTAATGAAGTAGTTCAATTAATTGATATTATAGATACCAAAACACATCCTATTGAGACCTTTTAACTGAAATAATCAATCAACAACACTCAGGAAGAAGTTCTCAGAATGATTTTGATCATTTAATCAGTAACTTGAATTATCAAACAATAATATGCGGAAGAAGTTCACAACGTATAACTATTTATTAAACCAGTATTAAAAGACAGATTTATGAGTATATAGTTACACAGAAATCAGAATTCAGCCCATAAGAGCAGAGATAATTAATAACATAAAATAGAGACAAATTACCCATACCGACAAAAGTGCACAAATATGTAAGTAAATTGACACAATTCTGTCATCATAAAATGAAACCAGCATTTAAAATAATAGTATTCGAAATACCAATTTATTGAATCCATTTTTCCAGCTCCAGTCTCTAATAGTCCTTTACAATGCCTGAGCTTCTGCTTTTAAAAGCAAAGCTACAATAGTGCAAACTCTGCTCATTAGACATAAACTGGAATGTAAAAGAAAAACCTCAATAATCCCCAGATCTGAGATTTCCACTCCTCCCACCTACAACTCTAAATCCCTATTACAGAATGCTTTTAGAATTTTAGAATTGCAGAGGAGAGTAGCCCTTTGTACATTCTGCGATTTGCCATTTATAATATTTCTAAAGGTATTTTTGAGAGGAAAGTTGGTTGAAGAAAAATCTGCCTAATCAATTTTATTTGCTCAAATTCTAATTTTTAATTGCTGGAGCATTCTCATTGATTGAGATCTTTTTCTCCATATCTCTTCTACTGTTTTCCTGCAAAAAGAAATCAAAATAAATTAAGATGCAACAATAAAATCAAAATGTCATTTCTGGCATTTAAAACAAATCTAATCAAATTCAATTTAAATAAATAATTGAAAATGAAATATAAGCTCTCTATTGATGCCTGTGATGGTATAATTAGCCAAAGATATCATTGACGAATGGATTTGCATTAAGAAGAGGCTTAGACAAATGAAAACGCAGAAAATAATGCTCAGAAAATTGATTTTGTTTTAGAAATTCGGAGCTTGATCTTCTGCCTGCTTTTTGACCCAATAAATGACCAGATATGTTAGTGAAACCTCCTCAAAAATGTTCTCCTTGATTTTATCTTTCCAAAGAGTCATCCAGGGCCTCATTTGGCCAAGTAAAACTCAATCTATGAGCCTCCAAAGTTGATGAATCAAATCTGGCATAAATCTGGATTCTGTTGCTGGGCTAAAAATGAAAATTTGTTAATTAAATTTTAGTTCTAAATTAGATTTTAATTATTTAATACTTAATTCTAAATCAATCATTAACTAACTAATATATACAATTAATTCTAATTAATTCTTATCTAATTAAAATTAACTAAGTTACAAATTTAAATTAATAAACAAATGATTTGAAAAAGATTTATTTAAAATATAATTAATATTATAATTCAAATTATATTCAAATTATATAAATATATAATATAATATGATTATAATAAAAAAAAAATTAATTCACAAACCATTGTAATCAACCAAAACAAAATCCATAAAACAAACCATTAGAATCAATCGAACCTTATTTATTCATCCACGTGAGTTTATGGAGGGATATGGTGAGTGGAGTGTGACGTGAGGGTGAGTGAGGTGGAGGTACGGGAGGCATTAGGGGTGAAAAACTTTGTATTAAAACCTTTTTATACACATCGCATTTTCCAATCGCAAATCCTAAAAAGTTTAAGTTGATGAGCTTGTTAAAATTGCGATATGCGATATGCGATGTCGCAATATCGCATCGCATGAAAACATTACATCGCATATTCTTTTAAAATGTTCATTGTAATCTTGCGATATCGGTGGACTCGATAAATGAATAAGATAAGGTTAATACTTATATCGGATTCAGAATAAATGCGAGAATGGCTTTAAAATGAAATTCATGGTTTAACTTTGATTGCATCGCATGAAGGGCCTCTGTCGGGGTTTGGAAAACTTGATTCGTTATGAATTTTACGAAGTGCAATTTGCGATGGACGCGATCGTATTGTAAAATTTTTATTATTTACTTTATTTCGGGTCGAAGCTTAACGGGGTTTGTTTAGGTTATAAAATGAAAATAAGTGGGGTTTATTTGGAGTGATATTTTTCTATTGAAACTATAGCCACTTTAATAAAAATAAAATTTAAATTACAACCACTTTGACATTCTGAGCTTTTTGAGATTAGTAATCTATTTGAAAATTGGAGTAAATTACTGAAATCCCAATGTTTCATGATTTGACTGTAGACGTAAAAAAATGAAAAATGTTAGTAATAACTAGGGGTTAATATTTAAAATAAATGTATTATTGAACTAATTTAATTACAATAATGAAATACTGTACATTTTATGCAATTTTAACACAGGCAACATAAATGATTAGACTTCAAAGGAGTGCCATTTACAAACCAGTTGTCTAAATGAGGTAAAACAAGCATCAATGGGAATCTTATAAAAAATCGGTTTTAACAAAGCAATAAAAAATGAAAGTCTAAAAAAAAGAAAAATTAACAAAAGCGTAGGATAATCAAAATAAAAAATCCTAAAAGGTGTTCAGCCAAAAATTTATAGAAATACTCTCCATTATTTGAAGTGAACAAATCAATAATGGGGGGGAACAGGGGGGATTGTGTTTTTACCACAACAATGGCGACACACGGGAGAAGAACCAGTTATTTCTATTTCATATGAATGAGATTTTCGTAAAATTAAAGTAAAAATAATTAAAGAAGAGAAAATTATTTTTTTGGAATGTTTGACTAGGTTCATTAATCCGAATAAAAGCAATAATCATCTTATTGTCATTTTTCTTAGAATTCTTCATAAATTAAAATATTTCAAAACTCTATATCAGTCCTTAATTAGTTGTAGAGATAAAGCAGGGGTCACTTTACAGCTTAGCTTTTAAAATATACTCATTTGTCACAGGTAGAGCCACTGCTACCAACAAACATATAGTCTCGACAAAGTTACCTTTTAATAATCAATAATTCAGAATCCCATCTCTTTAAGAATTATTGATCTAGAGATAAATCTATTTATATATGTTTATTTTTTATTTTTTATTTTTTATAGTTCTTAAAAGCCATTGTCCTGGTTTGGTAGCCAGATAGTTGACAATGCCATTCACTGGTTATAATTGGATTGAACAAGCTGGCTCATGATGAGACCCCTTGCCTTATAATTGTTTGCAATCATAGGCCATTACCCTGGTTTTTAGTAGTGTTGGTAATATTAGCATATTTTTCCCCTATGATCATGGTAAGCAGACTCATGATGAGACCTTTTATCTTTTAAGTTTTAAATATATTTTTGGATTATACTCTAGAAAAATAAGACTTTTTGGGACAGGGAGAATCATTGACTCCTTAAGAGTTAAGAATGACAATTTCAGAGTTAAAGGTGCTTTGCTTTAAAGTGTCTGTACTTGGTTAAAAATAACTTTTCTTGACTGATAATAAAATTTTGAAAGATTTTAATAAAGTATTGAAATCTCAAAATGATTATAGTTTTGATAAAAAAGAATTTTTCAGATTTCATGATACTTTGTTAACTTCTCTTGTTTTGTAAACCCTTCCTTAAGTATGTCTACCTTTATAATAAGAAAATCAAACTTTATTAAGAGATTTTTTTTTTTTAAGAAAAAGCTAATAGGTGACTATTAACAATTTTCCCTATGTATGCTGACCATTGTTAGGTAACAAGAAGACCTTCCATATAAATCATGGCAAAGATACCAAAATCAAAACTGAAAACCAAAGGAAAAGAATTCTTAAGCCAAAGTGAGAAAAGAAATCAGCGAACAAAAATAAAAATAAAGAAATTTGAAAAGTGAAAGGAAAATTGGAGTTTTGAAATACAAACTCTAACAAGAATAGTTATACCAATGCCTCATCAACATGAAGTAAAAGAAAATAATCATGTAATCTTTCCTTCTTATGTCGAGATTCAGAAAAATTATACTTTGCAGGGTTGTGAATGTTTTAGGCTTTAGATAGCAGTGACGATGAAATTTAGCCTCAATGAAAAATTTGTGTTTGATGTCAATCTTCTTGTTTTAAAGCATCATCTTAATCATTTTCTAATAAAAGGAATGATTTAAAGAAACATATTAAAGGTTCAGAAACTTCCTAGTGTAGCTGTTTCAACGAAGATTATCGCTACTTCTTGAAATAAAACCAAGAGAAGAGTATAGGACTTCCAAAATATGATCTGGCGGATGATTGGAAGCTTTTATGAAGCGCTGCAAAACAGATCTATATATCAACAGAATTTACAAACAAAACTGAAACTAAAGTAACGAAATGGAAATTAATGAAAGTGGGTTCGTGAATCTTACCATTGGTTAATTGCATTTGATCTTACCTAAGAGGTATCGGTTTCTCCAATACTAGCTAACTTCTTCTTTTAGTTAACATTAAAACATGAAGTCCAACTAACCAAAATCTTATAACTCAAAATCATTATTTATTTTATTTAAACTAAAGTAAGCAATAAAATGTAAAAAGGGAATGCTTTGTGTTCAAGGGAATCGAAATTAAAACAAGTGCATCAGAAATGAGAATGAGAATTTGTAGTAATGAATGTTCTCAAAATATTATAAGTTTCATATAAACTCCATAATTTTTACAAATTATTTAGAATTATGACTAAATTCAAGATAATAAATTTCAAATTTGAAGATAGAGAGGTCTTGAATTTTATATTTAATTATGGAATTATATATTTAAAACTGAAATATATGAGAAATTGAAATTATTTAAATATGCTGCAAATTTGGCATCAATTGCTTTATTACCATAGCGATTACCCAAGATTGCTTTTAAAATAATGCAACGCCTTATCGGATGATTCGCATTGCATGTTTCTTCACCATGCTTAAAGTTCAATATGCAAACATTTCACCTTTGCTGATATGCCATATATCGATTAAATGTTAATGACGTAGAGGCATGCATTGGATTCTATTACATCGGAAGTTGTAATGGCAAATTGGCGATATGAGAACATGCGATGAGAATATATGCGATGAGATGGAGCGATCATAATATTGAATAATTGTTATATCAAGGATCGGGGAATAGTCATATCGTGCTTTATACTTCGCACATCGCACATCGCGCATCGCAGATTCAAAATAATGATTTGACCATGAATAAAAATGCGATGAAGCGATTGCGATATCGACACATTGGAATATCGAAAAATAGTCATGTCGGAAATGCTAATATGATTCTTGCGATAATGAGAATGCGATGGATGACGTGGCTCTCCGCGATCGGCAATCTTAAGTACAAGATGTAATATTCTTGATACGTCGATATGCGATGAAGAATGGACCCGATAGATTTATTATGAGAATTTAATATCATATCGGATCCGAGACATCTGTACTTTTAAAATTATGGCCCTACCATTATTGCGATTGAACGGACGTGATATTTCTTATGAACTTGATTAAATTTGATATCAGGTCTCGAATTATGTGGACATCACAATATTGGTAAAGTCATTTTATCGAAGATCGGTGATTCAAGATAATTGAAGTATATTCAACTAAAAACATGTGATACGCGAAATGCGATATATCATTTTATGAGAGAATGAGTGAGGTAACACATCGGAGGTTTTGCATCAGCAATTTGTTAATCAAGTTGAAATGTTTCATACATGAATTTTGCGATATCGTTTTAAATTTCAATTGGGTTTTTTAATGAATGAAAGCAAAGTTAAAAAATGCTCAAATTCTAATGAATCACAAATAAAATTTCCCTAAAACTGTGCAAATTTGAAATGAGTATGCTGCTTACTTCAAGTTTTGAAAAGAAGTGAAAACCTGCAAATAAAACAGAACAAGAATAAAAAATAAACTAAGGAAAGAGAAACTAATAATAGATAAAAATGAACTTGTAAATGCGTATCTGAAAGGAAATTCTCTGTAGATTTTACCTCATGAATCTTCAAATTCTTCCTTCGGTTTATCAAATTTTGACTTTGCCCAAAATCATCTCATTATTTATTCTAAATTACAGTGGGCAATCAAGCTAAAGGGGATCTGTTTATTCATGTTCAAGAAATCTGAAATTCATAAAATTCACCAAAAATAAATTTGAAAATATGCTTCCTTTTGAATAACAACAATTTATTACCTCTGCTCATTTCGAATTATCTTGAGAAAAATCTGTATTGTTATAGTGAATGTTCAATAATGCCTTTAATAAATAAATATGATTCATATTGCAACATCAGATAATAAACTAAAGATCACAATGGGATAAAGCCACTAATTGTGGAACAATATCAACATAGATTTTTGATTGTATGCACACAGCCAAATGGACACCCTTAAGGTCATTTTAACAAATTTCGAGGAAGATAATATGAACTTATGTGATTACAGCGAAAAGTTAGATTGACTAATAATGATTGAATTGGAATTAAGCTTATAATAGACAGTCATACATTTCATGGGATAATGAGATCATGAAGATTTATATCCTCAAAACCTTTAACAGATAAATGTCTGAAGAAAATCTTATAAGGATATTTCGAAATGAAGAAAAGTGGCTTTGAGGTGATTAGTGCCAAGTGCAAACTCAATTAAATTCAGTCAAGACATTATTCAGAATAGGCAAAATTGTAGTTATGGGTAGAAGTATTGCTGCAAGAAATTTTGAAAATGGGAAGAAAGAATTAAAAATTTTCTGATGAGAGGAAAATGTTTCCTTGAACATGTATATGATATGAGAATGGTTGGTTGCTTGCTTTATTTTTTATCTACAGAACTATTAAGAATAAATTAACTACATAAAACAAACTAATAAAATTATTTCTACTTCTATTCTAACCATGTACATGAAGATGGCTAGGTATAGTCATATTTCCAATGTAACCATTTTCTCATTTTAATTCCTGCATATATGTATAGTTCAAATATTAATAATAAAAATAAAAATCTTATTGAACTAAGAAAATTAAACCTATAAGTAGAATGCACAGTTATTATTAGCAACTTAATTAAAATCTCGTTTTCTTGAAATTTCCTTTCCAATTGAATACCAATAGGATCATAGAAATCTGGATGAATTTCTATTAATGATTGGGAAATGTTCAAAAAAGGAGATGGCAGGTCAGATTGTGGATATGAGCTTTTAAATTCAAAGGCATGGAAAAAATTGTTAGTGTTATGTACAAATGTTAAATTATTGACAATCTTCCATGAAGGAAAACTTTCCAAATATTTTTCAAATGAGTTAATGAAAAATGGATGGAAGTCTGTTTAATATAATGGAAGATTATTAATTGAATTGGATTGTTGGCCAGATTGTAAAAATACATTCTCTTGTTGACATTGCCTTTGAGAAGATAGAAGCTTTTGATAACACATTAGCATTGATTGAAATTGAAATATTAATAGCTTTTTATGTTCATGATTATAATATGAAACTTTGATTTCCCATTCAGGCAATGCATCAATTGAGTGTTTGATAATAAAGTGCTCAATATGCCAGCGAAAACTGTGAAGATTTTGAAAAATAAAATCAAAAAATAAATTTAATTTTAAACAAAATAAGTGAGGAAACAAAAATAAAATAAAATCACTATTGGTACAACTAATGTTACAACACAATTGGGATTGTTTTGAAATAATTTCTTCTTCACAAGGATTGGCCAGAATAATGGAATTTGAATAACTTCCAATTCCAACTTGTGAATTAGAATTATAATTATGAGTAGGAATGAGAGCTTAATCATAATATGAATTATAAATTGGAATCTTTTCTCGAATGGTGAAATCTTAAAGATAATTTGCTGCTCTAGAATGAAGATTGGTTGGAATAATTTCTAAATTAAAATGTTTTTCATTCTTAGATGTTATTTGAATTTTATCTTGACGATTCCCTTGAGAAGAATAGAAATCAACATCCTCAATGCGAGAGTAATTATCATAAATGACTTCACAATATTATATAGAATTCCCTTCGATCTCGTCCAATATATCAAAACAGGGAGGAATAAAAATTTCATGTTCATTAATGGCAAAAGAATGATCAATTATTGTCTCTATCTTGATAAAAAAATTAATTGATATTTCATTTAGATTAGCCTCTGTATTTTCTAAAATATCATTAATACCAAGAGGGGAAAAATTACCATCATTAAAAATATCAAGATAAAGAGAAAAATGTGAATATGAAATAATGTAATTAAAAATGTTTCTATTTGAGAACTCTTGTACATTATGCTCATTGTAAATTTCAAATTGGAGATCATTCCTTTGTCTACTCCCGCTTTTTTGAAGAACGCTGCTTTGATTTCAGCATTTGTTCATCATGGAAAAATTTAGAAATTTGTACAACAGTTTCATTTTATTATTTACTTTGATTGTTGCTTGTACTTGTTGATTTGCGATCTAACTTTCTGAATTTAATGCGGAGTAATTTTCAGATTTCAAGACAACTCTTTCTCCAAAATAGCTGCTGTTGTCTTCTTGCATTTGGATAGAAATATTTTCCAAGCTTTATGAGACCACTTCATCATAATTTATTTGCACATCCATATTGGAATTCTCATTTATGTTGGAAGAGGATGAAATAAGACTTGAACTAATTTCATATGGATTGGGAATGGGAGGAAGAGAACAAATATATTCAAACCAATCTAGTAATTCTTCTTCTATAGGTTTATCTTCGACTTTGAATCTTAAACAATTTAAATGAAATTGAATATTAAAATCTCTAACAGACTCATTTTCAAATCTTTGCAAATATTCAATTTCATTACATATTTGTTCATAATCATAGCCGTTAGATTTACAAATGAAAATTGTAACAAATTGATCCCAGTTGTGGATTGAGACAAGTGGAAGAGTTCTACACCAGTTTCTGGCTTTTGCCGCGAATGTAAGAGTAAAAGTTTTGCATAAAATGCCTTCATCAATTCTTTGAAAATCATAATTTGAAACATTTTGAATAAATTGAAAGACATGATTAAAAGAAGAAAAATTTCTCTTACCATTAAATTTTAACTGAGACAAGAGTCTTACCACTTTGGGTGGAGTATTGGAAGATGCACGTCCATGGATACAACTCCAAATTGGAAGTTTAAAAGGAGCCATTGTGATTTAAATAGGATGTTAAAATTGAAAAGACTCCAATAGAGAACAAGTTTCAGGCCCTTCTAGCGCCAAAATGTTGAAGCCTCGAAAATCGCTGCAACAACATGGGGGATGACCACACAGTCCAGACCTTAAAGCAGCTCATTTTCCGTTTGGAATGGTGGTTTCGACTGGTTCAATTAGGTCCAGTTACCTTCTCTAAATCTCCAATGGCTTTAAAATATGACTTTCATTCACTAATGGAGAAGAGACATCAGATCAACCCTCTTGTTGTTCAGGGAAGAAAGTGATCCTTAAGCTGATTTAGGGCTCAATGAATCCACTACTAAACTTTGCCTCTTTGGGAAGAGGACTTAAAATAATGTAGAAATTAATTTGAATGCAAACTTATTCTAAGATGCAAGCAAAAGAAACTATTTTAATCCTATTTCAATTAGGCAGATATAGATCTCACCCAACCAAGAGCAAGATATTTAAAATATTGGGATCTAAATATGTCTTGTTTATAATGAATATCAAGTTAATGAAGTAGTTCAATTAACTGATATTATGGATACCAAAACACATCCTATTGAGACCTTTTAATTGAAATAATCAATCAACAACACTCAGGAAGAAGTTCTCAGAATGATTTTGATCATTTAATTAGTAACTTGAATTATTAAACAATAATATGCGGAAGAAGTTCACAACGTATCACTATTTGTTAAACCAATATTAAAAGACAGATTTATGAGTAAATAGTTACATAGAAATCAGAATTCATCCCATAAGAGCAAAGATAAATAATAACATAAAACAAAGACAAATTACCCATACCAACAAAAGTGCACAAATATGTAAGTAAATTGACACAATTCTGTCATCATAAAATGAAACCAGCATTTAAAATAATAGTATTCGAAATACCAATTTATTGAATCTATTTCTTCAGCTCCGGTCTCTAATAGTTCTCTATAATGCCTGAGCTTCTGCTTTCAAAAGCAGAGCTACAATAGTGCAAACTCTGTTCATTATACATAACTTGGAATGTAAAAGAAAAACCTCAATAATCCCCAGATCTGAGATTTCCACTCCTCCCACCTACAACTCTAAATCCCTATTACAGAAGTGCTTTTAGAATTTCAGAATTGCAGAGGAGAGCAACCCTTTGTACATTTTGCAATTTGTCATTTATAATATTTCCAAAGGTATTTTTGAGAGGAAAGTTTGTTGAAGAAAAATCTGTCCAATCAATTTTATTTGCTCAAAATTCCAATCTTTAATAGCTGGAGCATTCTCATTGATTGATATCTTTTTCTCTATATCTCTTCTACTGTTTTCCTGCAAAAAGAAATCAAAATAAATTAAGATGCAACAATAAAATCAAAATGTCAATTTTGGCATTTAAAACAAATCCAATCAAATTCAATTTAAATAAATAATTGAAAATAAAATATAAGCTCTCTATTGATGCTTGGGATGGTTTAATTGGCCAAAGATATCATTGACGAATGAATCTACATTCAGAAGAGGCTTGGACAAATGAAAATGCAGAAAATAATGCTCAGAAAATTGATTTTGTTTTAGAAATTCAGAGCTTGATCTTTTGCCTAATTTTTGACCCAATAAATGTCCAAATTTGTTAGTGAAACCTCCTCAGAAATGTTCTCCTTGATGTTATCTTTCCAATGAGCCATCATGACCCTCATTTGGCCAAGTAAAACTCAATCTGTGAGCCTCCAAAGTTGATGAGTCAAATCTGGCATAAATCTCGAAATTCCGTTGCTGGGCGAAAAATTAGAATTTGTTAATTAAATTCTACTCCTAAATTAAATTTTAATTATTTAATATTTAATTCTAAATTAATTATTAACTAACTAATATATATACAATTAATTCTCATCTAATTAAAAATTAATTAAGTTATAAAATTAAATTAATATACAAATGATTTTAAAAAGTTAATTTAAATATAATTAATATTATAATTCAAATTATATTAAAATTATAATAAATATTATAATTATAATATAATTATTATATAAAAAATATATAAAAAATTAATTCACAAACCATTGAAATCAACCAAAACAAAATCCATAAAACAAACCATTAGAATCAATCCAACCTCATTAATATAAACAAACCATTAGAATCAATCCAACCTTATTTGTTCATCCATGTGAGTTTATGGAGGGATATGTTGAGTGGAGTGTGAGGTGAATGTGACGTGAAGGTAAGTGAGGTGGAGGTACGGGAGGCATAAGGGGTGAAAAACTTTGTATTAAAACCTTTTAACACATCACATTTTCTAATTGCAAATCCTAAAATGTTTAAGTTGAGGAGCTTGATAAAATTGCGATATGCGATATCGCAATATCGTATCGCATGAAAACATTACATCACATATTCTTTTAAAAGGTTCATTGTAATCTTGCGATATCGGTGGACCCGATAAATTAATAAGATAAGGTAAATACTCATATCGGATTCAGAAGAAATGCAAGAATGGCTTTAAAATGAAATTCATGGTTTAACTTTGATCGCATCGCATGAAGGGCCTCCGTCGGGGTTCTGAAAACTTGATTCGTAATGAATTTTGAGAAGTGCAATTTGCGATGGACGCGATCATATTGTAAAATTTTTATTATTTATTTTATTTCGGGTCAAAGCTTAATGGGGTTTGTCTATGTTATAAAATGAAATTAAGTGGGGTTTATTTGGAGTGGAATTTTTCTATTTAAACTATATCCACTTTAATAAAAATAAAAATTAAACGACAACCACTTTGACATTCTGGGTTTTTTGAGATTAGTAATTTATTTGAAAATTGGAGTAAATCACTGAAATCCCGATGTTTCATGATTAGGGTGTATACGTAAAAAAATGAAAAATGTTAGTAATAACTAACTAGGGGTTAATATTTAAAATAAATGCATTATTAAACTAATTTAATTACAAAATGGAATAGTGTATATTTTATGCATTTTTAACCCAGGTGACATAAATGATTAGACTTCAAAGGAATGCCATTTACAAACTAGTTGTCCAAATGAGGTAAAACAAGCATCATTGGGAAGCTTATAAAAAATCGGCTTTAACAAAGCAATAAAAAACGGAAGTTAAAAAAAAAAGAAAAATTAACAAAAGCGTAGGATAATCAAAATAAAAAATCCTAAAAGGTGTTTAGTTAAAAAGTTATAAAAAGGGTCCCCATTATTTGAATTGAACAAATCAATAATGGGGAGGGGTTGTGTTTTTACCACAACAGTTAGAAGCATTAGAAGAGCTTGTGACATAGGCAACATGAAGGATGTCTGGAACAAAATCTTTGGTAGTCAACTACATAGGATATAGCTCTTGGAAACCTCATTGAAAGCTCAAGTGATACTTATGGAAAAAGGAAGAAGTCATCTAGGACAAAGATCATCATACATCTTTCAAAAGGTAACATCTACAGGATAGGATATGCAATATCCTCAAGATTCTTTGCTAGAATCTTCATTGTAATGTTCACTGATCAGGAGGGGAAGAAAGTGTTTCATCAAGAATTCCAAACTTATGGAATTCATGGGATGGTTGTATGATGACACAACAAATAATAAGATCAAGTGAATGAGGCTCCTTCATTCAAAGGAACTTGCTACAGGAAGTATGGATTACACAAAGGAAAGATGAGGTATGTATGCTTACATTATGGAAGTCATGTCACATGGTTGTAGATGTCATGAAATAATGCTCTATCTTAAGCGCATGATCAAAAGAAAGGATCTCCTCCCTTAATAGGGCGCATGAATGCATGGGTCACATATTTACTAGATGAAATCAACATAATATGTCCTCATATGGAGTATGAGGTGGTTGACTACAATTGAGGAACTCTGATTGGAAGCTATTGGGAATGAAATATGTGAAGAAAGGAGGGAAGAGATCATGGAATATTCAACAATGGTAAAGGTAGTCAACATTTGCAAAGACCAAGAATATTTGACTATGATATCTCCCAGAAAGATATGAAGACTCTGATGGAAGTCTGGAAAAGATGGAGACCTTTGACAATGCATATCTTTATGACATGTGTCGACATATATGCAAGATGTGTAGGTTTTAACCATGTATATAAATTACTTTCAAATGAATTCTTAAAAAATATAAAATATACAATGGCGATAAACACAAAACAAATACATAGATATTTTCCCCTAGATCCCAAAACTGAGACTACTAGATTGATTTTTCATTATATTCCTTTCAATGTTACAACACATATATATACATGTCGAAGCATTCATAAATTCCAATCCATTAACCCTGGATGAAAACATAACCATAATTCCCTTGATCGGATCTACAATATACCATGGAAATAAACCCATCATGCCCAAAACCATGTGGAAAACCCATGCACAAAACCATATATAGGTCCACCCACCTAATGTAGGCTCCAAACAGAAATTTTCCTGGGGCGCTGCCACAGACCCCATGTAGGGGGTTACCGCTCCTTCGTCACACCCCCATTGTGCCCGACGCAATAAAGGGAGGGTTCCCGCCTCCCCTCTAACCCCCCCACTTCATGTGGGGGGCTAGTTGTGGAAAGAATATAACACACACACAACAAGATGCTAATGCCTATAGGAAGATGTCATGATGAAATACCATCAAAAAGGTAATTGTGATTTAAGTGTTCATTTCTTATTTTGGAACAAGTCTCTGTATGGGCTTATGCAAGACTGGAAAAGGAAGAAATGTGGATGTCTTCTCAGAGGACCATGTAGAAGGATGTAAGATCCTTCCAAAGAAAATAACATGATGCAGACAACATGGCATGAAGGAAGGATAGATGTATACTAATGGATCACTTTCTGATGAAAGGAATGATGATATCACTAACTCATGGATGAAAGTTATGGATGGTCGATACCCTATGAAGAAGTCCCAAAAGATGAAGACTCCTTGACAAAGAAATTCATGACATTGAAGGAAGGAGCTCTTCAAGCAACTAGTTGTATTTTCAATATCCACCTGAAGAGCTATTGTAGGTCCCTAATTAAGAGGGAGACTAAAAACGAGTTTCTTACTGGAAAGAAAATTTGAAATTCCTAAGCCAAGAGGGAGCTTAGGTACATTCCTTTCGTAGGAATGAGTACAATCCTTTATTGGAATAGATATGTCCTACCTAATTGAGAGGGAGAGATGGACACATCATTCCTGTCTTCACTTGGGAAGACAAAATGTAGTATTGGGTAATCATTTGGAATCTGATACTCTTCGAGGATGAGATAGGGCATCCAAGATAAGAGTAGTCGTAGAGGACTGATATTATTTGAGGACTGGGAATCCAAGATAAAAAATGTCTTGATGGAACACACCTTGAGAACCTGAGTGGGGTATGTTCTAGGAGAGAGAATGATGAGAGTGTCTATAAATCATTGGTCTTGTCAGCATTGAGCTCAAATCTTATGGAGAGATAGAAATGTTAGTCAAGGCTTTGCTATATGACAATGTTGGTTGAAATCATGCTATTCAAATAGGTTACCAATCCGATTCTTCTTATGAGAAATTCTTCAGATTGAAAATGAGTAAGTATTATTATGAATAGCTCCCTAATTAAGAGAGGGTGTTGAAAAATGTAACTAGGTTTTGTCTTCATATTGACATGTAATTATGATTTTATGTAAAATATGTGAAGAAGAAAAATAAAATTATTGTGATTCTTGCATCATGGGTTTCATGAGAAAGATATTTTATTTTTAGTGAAGGCTCCGATTGAGAGCCCTTAGGATATTGTCATCTAGTCATAAAGAGTCATTGTCATGTAATGAAGGCATATTACACATTGTAAAGAGTTAAAAACTTGTTTTGTAAGTCACCCTCCAAGACCTTGTCAGTAGCCCTCACTCAAGTCAGCCTACAACAAAAGGATAATTCTAGAAAGGTGAATTCGGCCTACTGCAAGGGATCATGTCGGTCTAACAGTGATGAACAAACCACTATAAATAGTAGTGCTTGGTCTCATTTGGAGGACATCAATTCGGTGAATCAAGTCTCCAACATCGAGTGCACAAATCATCTTAGAAAGAGCCTTAAAGCCAACGAAAAAGGAAGGAAGGTAGCGAAGGAGAGGATCATCATTGGAGGATTGTTTTGGGCTAATTTTACCCTCATGCTTGCGAAGGTAGTATATCTGAAAATGTCAAGAGGCCGAAATATTGCAGTCACAAAGTGATATTATTTGGGTGGAGGTCTTCGCTTAAGAAATCTGAGTTAGAGAGAGAAGAGTATCTCTCAAGGAGGAGTCTATTTGAGGAGCCAAATTAGATCTAGGTTTTCTAGTTTCAAGAAAGGAGTTGCAGACCTACAACGAGAGGCTGAAACTCCAAAGGAAGTCGAGAAGAGGAAGAAGAAGAGCAATGTTGAAGAGGAGGCTTGTGACTTGGTCTTGGAAGGGATATAGTGTCAAGGGTATTTGTCATGGTTTTGGCATTCATCAATTGAAGGTTCTATAAGAAGAATTATGTTTTTGTTTTCCTCTCAAAGAGTGAGAGGTTTTGGCCCTAGATGATAGCCTATATACTATGTCTCTTGTCTCCTTATTGTTCATGAATTGGTAATTGTCTTTATGAAAAGAACACAATAATAACTAAAGAAGAGAAGATCATAATTTATAATTAAAAAGACTATCACAAGAAATTATCACAAGTAAAGAAGTCACCTATCTATTGATGCCCTATATTACTCAACATTTTTCCCTAAAACTTCATCTCTCTTGGAATAGCTTATACTTTAGAATTTTCTGCAGCAAGATGATGCCCTAATCTTCACGTGTGGAGGAATATAGCCCAAAAATAGATCTAAGATGCTTTGATTTTTCCTTATTTCTTTGTTAGGTGTAAGGCTTCTTTTTCTCCCTTGATCAAACTTTTTGATGCTTCTTAGGCGATTTTATAGCGCTTCGGCCCTTAAGTGTCCTTATTTAAGTTTCCTTTCCTTGTCTTGTCACCTTAGGCCTGAAACCATGTTGAAAAATCTAGGGGCAGATAGATTAGGTGATTTCGCTTACTTTGATAAAAGCTTGTGATGTATTTTTACTTAACTTGATTAGCTTTTTCTTACACTTGATTATTCTGTCTGCTCTAGTTTCCCTTCATATTAAGCCCATCTCTTCCTGCCAAGACAATTAGGTCTGGGATTTATGGATCTCTATCTTACCTTAAGGGCCTACTTCGGACTTACTAACTACAAGAATGCCATAACCTTCCGTTAGCGAGGAGATACTGCTCTAAAAACTAGGCCAGATACACCAATCAAACTTATTCGACTAGAGTAAGAGGAAAACCCACAAGAATTATTATCTTCTTATAGAACTTCAATTGATGAATTCCAATGCCTATGACCCTTGTCCAAGACCCTCTAAGACCAAGTCAAACCTTTATTCCAACAACTTCTGCAATTTTGACTTACCCAACATATTCTTCCCCGTAACCTTGACCTGTGCAACAAATTATTCTACAACTTTGGCCTGCCTAGAAAAGTCTTCTGCAACTTCGACCTTCCAAGAAAATTCTTCTGCAACTTCAACCTACCCAACAAATTCTTCTGTTTAGAAAATTCTTCCACCCAACAAATTCTTCTGCCTAACAAATTATTTTTCCCAACAAATTCTTTTTCCCAACAAATTCTTCTACCCAGCAAATTCTTCTGCCCAACAAATGTAGAAACCCTAACATGAGAGAGAGAGAGACCCAAAAAATTCAATTTAGTTCTTCTCCTTCTTTTTTGTCCTTTTATATCTTCTATCTTGAGAAGATATAACTTTCTTGAGTGAGTCCCCATATGAGTTAGAGTTTGTAATTATTTGTAGGCTTGTGAGGGGTACAAATTGCTATCTTTAGGCCAACTTGTCTCTTCATGTAGGCGAACTTGATCTTTGCACCATGACGAGGTCTTGGAGAGTCTTTTGACACGAATAAATTTTATTTACAATATGTAACATGCAAAAATGGGTATTCAATACATGACAATGACTCAATTGAGTTTATGACAAACCTAGAAGCACTCAATGGGTGCTTGACCTAAAAAATAAATTTCCCTTGAGCATGAAACCCATGCCTCAAGATTAAAAATAATAAATTTTATTTTCTCTTTTCATTAAACACATAAAATCATGATTAATTTGTCATTATGAAATACTAACCTAGTTACATATTTCACATGTTGCATACTCTTCTGACGACCCTACTACACGAAAAATGAGAAATACATGAAAAATGTGATTGCAATCACGTTTTTTCATGTATTTCTCATTTTTCGTGTAGCAGGTTCCAGTGAAAGTATGAAACATGGGTAATCCTTGGATGAGGAATTAAATTGTGCATCCAATGTATGCTCCCTCTCAAGATTTGAGTGAAACCATAGGGATATAAGTTGAAAAACTAGTCTTTTATTTTTTCCCTCTAAAATTTGATGATATAATCTAATATTATTTTATTATTTCATCCATTATTTTATAATATTCCTTAGGAGTCCCATTTCAGACCTAAAAATTTCTCTAATGAATATTTTTGAATTGGGGATCCTTGATTTCCACAGTGCCATATGCTTTTGGAAATTGAAGTATATTCCACTTGATTACAATGAATTTTTTTCGTTGTTTTTTCCTCCGCTCCATAAGAAATGATAGATCATGATACTCATTATATTGACTACAGACTTAGGTGCAAGAAGTACATAAATTATGTATATTGGAAGAGTTGAGAGAACACATTTAATCAAAATCACCCACCCTATTGTACTAAGCCATTGTCCTCGCCAAACATTGGTTTTATTTTTGGAAAATTTGAAAACTTTTTTGCCATCCTCTCTTGTTGGAAACTATTAAAGAGATTGGTATACCCATATATTTGAAAGGAGACCATACTAATTATACAGGGATTTCAATTTCCTGTATTTGTTGTAATGTTGTGTCATTGCAATTCCATCCAAACACCTGCCTTTTTTCCTTATCGATCAATCCCCTAGAAAGCTTCATGTATGGATCAAGAACTTTTTTAAAGTGAAGTACTATGATATTGGAGGCTCCACGCAAGAAGAGGGTGTCATAAAAAAAACTAAGAATGATTAATATCTTTGATATTCTTGGCTGCCATGAGGCCAAATATTCTTCCATCCATTCCCGCTCATAATTTCAATAACTAATAGATATAGAAGAGGAGACAAGTGACATCCCTGTTTTAGCCCTCTAGAGGAAGAAAATAAGGAGAATGGATTCCCATTTATTAGGGGCACTATCTAGGGGGAACCAATGCATGAATTTTTCCACTTTATAAATTGAGGGCAAAAGAAAAGATTTTCCACTGATGAGAACAAGAAGTGACATATCCAGTCAAATGCTTTCACCATGTGTAATTTTATAATTATGCCCAGTTCACCTTGCTGTTTACTGGAATGAATTGCTTCTTGAACAAATATGATACTATCCAAAATTTGCCATCTTTGCATGAAACCCCCCTTATTTTCTGAAATAGTCTTTGTCAAAACCATTTTTAGTCCTTTGGAAATTACTTTGGTTAAGATTTTATAGGTTGAATTACACAGGAAAATTGATCTATAGCAAGAGAAGTTTATGGGCTTTGACTCCTTTGGAATTAAGGCAAGGAAGGAAGAGTTTGTATTTCCACCAAATTTTTCTTTTGTCTTAGATGAGTTTAACATAAACATTAAATATTTTCTGAGCTAGGCCATAAAGGATCTAAAAAAAATGATTGAGAAGCCATCCAGACTAGGTTCTTTGTGAGGATATAGAGACCAAATGGAATCTACAACCTCCTCCTACTTAATGTGTCAAATAATTTGTCTTTTTTCACAATAAAGAAAATAGATGGAAGATAGGAGGAAAATTCCATTTCAACATCTTGATCATTCTGCTTTCCTTCTATATAAAGCTCCTTATAATAATGACGTGCTTCTTAATTTATTTCTTGAAAGGTTGTCAGAGGGGCTCTACCTTGAGGAGTTATTTCTCTAACTTGCTTTCTAAGTTCTCTTGCCTTGTATTGTTTATGGAAGGAAAGAGTGTTTCGATTGCTAGCTTTTAACCAAAGGGTACGAGATTTTAGGTGCCAATGTTCTTCTTCCTTTTTGGCAGCAATGTGAATTTGTTTACATGATTGTTGTTCCCAATTGAGATATGTCTTCGTCACTATCCCATGATCCATTTCTACATGTAGTGACTCCATTCAACTAATTAGTTCAATTTTCTCCTCACTTTGGCATTTATAATTAGACTTGGGCCAACACTTGAGAGATTACTTAACCACTTTCAATTTGAATTCCCAAATGAAGGATGGGGAGCCAAAGATTCGAGTTGACCATGCCTACATGAGTACTTCAAATGCTCCTTTTTAACACAACCATAAAGGAATATAACGGTGTTAGGTCCCTATAATACTAGTAATTCCCCCAATTCCATTGTCATTTTAGCCCTTATTGTTATTATTGTGCCCCTATTGTCCCCATATTGTTATTAGTGTGCCCCATAAAAGCCCAATATTGTTATTGTTGTATTATTGTTATGTCGACTTTGATTATATTGTGACCACTTAGACTCCTATATATAGAAAGGAGTTTTAGTAATTTGTATCATTGAAGAATTGTTCATTTGTGTAATGTAAAGGAGGATTCCCCCTCGAAGAGGCTGATTTTGAAGTTGTTGATCTATCTTTTTGTGAGTTGGTTCATAACATTTGGTATCAGAGCTTTGGATTCTAGTGTTTCACTGCTCCAAACAAGCCATCGTGGCATTTCCTTTATAACTTTTTTTCTGCGACGTTTCAGAAGCTAAAAAAAAACCCATTTGAGACACAATCGCAATGATCCTTGGATTTGAATTTCATATCTTGTCTCACTATATTTTCGGATATATGATCTAAGGAAGTTGGGGTTTTTGCAGACTTTCGAATTACATCCTGAACATGTGACCTTGGGAAAATCGACATAACTTTCTCTCTGAGTATCAAATTGAAATTTCATAAACAATTATAGAAAGAGGACTAACTTTAGTTTTCTGTGCATCATTTTCAGATCCGAAGGTTGAAACAGTAACATGGGGCAATTCATACAAGTTGGCTCTACTGAAAAAATGTATAATCAGGTCATCTTGGGAGATTTAGCATAAGTCTTTCTTGGAGAATCCAATTTTGATCAGATTGGTGGCGCTGGAAAGAGGACTCAAAGGGATACCACATTTCCCAATTTTAGACCTTGGAGATTCGAAATGTTAGAGATACATCAAATTCAATATCGAGCTCCTACTAAGTGAAAATAATGTGTGTAGTTTTTTTTTTTTAAATTTTGCATAAGTTTGGTTTGAAAAATTAGTTTGAAGGAATTCAAAGGGCATAGTGAAACATAATTATTATTAATTGATGACTCAAAGAGAGAAAATGGACACGCCTAGTAAGAAACTTGAAATATCTAGCATGACTCATGAATAAGAGGAAGAAATGCAACATGATATATCAAAATTATGAGATCAAGTGCAAAAAAATTCACTCTCACAAAAAGTAACAGAAGCTAAGATGGATGGTTTGAAGAAAGACGTGGAAGCTAAGATGGATGGCATGGAAGATAAGATGGATGGTTTAAAGGCATGGAAGCTAAGATGGATAGATTAAAGAAAGGCGTGGAAGCTAAGATGAATGACATGGAAGCTAAGATGGAAGGTAAAATGGAAGATTTGAAGACAAATTTGACAAAGTTGCTACAAGAAATTTTTACTAATGGTGAAAGGGTAGTAAAGGAAACTCATGATAAGAAAAAAAAAAATGTTAATCATGATTTCGTAGAATCTAATGTTGGATTTAAGACCCACCATGTTCCAAATATCGATATGAGGAAGTTTGATGGCAAGGATCCCGTAACATGGATACTACAGATGGAACAATATTTCGATCTCCATAAT
>APFE030928597.1:0-32397 GCA_000404065.3 Pinus taeda | reverse complement strand
AATGATATACTAATCTACAACAAGTCTTGGAAGGATCATGTTCAACATGTTGATAGGGTGCTCAAACTATTGGGGGAGAAACAATTATATGAAAAAAAGCTCCAAATGTTTCTTTGGAGTACAAGAGGTGGAATATCTGGGTCATATTGTATCTCATGAAGGTGTTAAGGTAAATCCTAGAAAAATTAAAACCATTAAGGAATGGAAAATCCCCACATCCATAAAGCATTTGTGAGGATTTCTTGGGTTGATAGGGTCTTATCACAAGTTTGTTAAGAATTATGGGATAATAGCAGCAACTCTAACAACACTAGTGAAGAAAGATGCATTTTCATGGACTTCAGAGGCAACAAGGCCTTTGAACATATTAAAGAGGCAATGTGCCAAGCACCGGTCTTAGCTACGTCACACTTCACAAAAACCTTTATTGTGGAATGTGATGTTGCATGAAATAGAATTGGTGTTGTTTTAATGCAAGAAGAAAGACACATTTCTTTCGAAAGTCGTCCAATCAAAAGAAAGTATTTACACAAATCTATTTATGAGAAGGAAATGTTGTCAATACTACATGCACTTAGGAAATGGCGACCCTACCTAATGGGACGACACTTCAAGGTAAAAACAGATCATGATAGTCTTAAATACTTTTTAGAACAAAGATTATCTTAAGAAGAGCTGAAAAAATGGATCACAAAGATGTTGGATTATGACTTTGAAATCATCTAAAAAAAGGGAAGCAAAATGTTGTGGTAGATGCACTCTCAAGAAAGGATAAGGATGTGGAAGCATTGCTTTGCGCCATTTCTATTATGCAATTAGATTGGATAAATGAAGCAAGGGATGAATGGAAGAATGACGAAGAAGTTTGGGCACTCATTCAAAAGTTACAACAAGATCCCAGTACATTTGATACATTTAGCTGGAAAAATGATTCGTTATGGTACAAAGATCGCTTATACCTATGTAAGAATTCCCAACTCAAACAAAAGATTCTTATGGAATTGCACACTTTTCCCTTAGGAGGGAAATCAAGATTTTTAAAAACTTACCACAAGGTTAAGAAGGAATTGTTTTTTGGGATGGCCTTAAATCAGATATTCAAAAGTTTGTGGAATAATGTTTTGTTTTCCAACAAAATAAAGTTGAAACAGCTATTACAACCTTTATCCATTCGAAGCCAACATTGGGAGGAGGTTTCAATGGATTTTATCACAGGTTTACCCAAGTCCGAAGGAAAGAGTGTCATCATGGTGGTACTTGATAGACTGACCAAGTATGCACAATTCTGTGCATTATCTCATCCATTTAAATCCAGTACAGTTTCTACGACATTTATGGAAATAATTCAAAAGCTACATGGAAACCCAAAGATTATTGTAAGTGATAGAGATCCCATATTCACTGGAAAGTTTTGGACAAAATTATTTCTTGTCTTAGTACTCAGTTAGCTCATAGCTCATCTTATCATCCTCAATCTAATGGGAAAACTGAGATAGTAAACAAATGTTTGAAAGGATATCTTCGTTGCTTTTTCTTTCATAAACAGACACAATGGGTCAAATGGTTGCCTCTGATTGAATGGTGGTATAACACTTCCTTCCATACTGCAATAAATATGACCCCATTTATGGTATTTTATGGATATCATCCACCATCCATCACATCATATTTAAGAGAAAATTATAAGGTTCAAGCAATGGAAGATCACATCAAGCATCAACAACAAGTTCTCCAACTCTTAAAGGATAACCTCACTTTGGCGCATAATAGAATGAAACAATAGGAAGATCAACATCACAACAAAAGAAGTTTTGATGTAGGTGACTGGGTATTCCTACGGCTATAAAAACATAAACAAATGTCCCTCAAGCAAGCTAAGAAGGATAATAAATTATCACCAAAGTATTATGGTCCATACAAGGTGTTGCAAAAAGATTGGTACTATGGAATACAAATTGGAGCTTCTTGCAGCTTCCCGAGTGCACCCAATTTTCCATGTTTCATGTTTAAAGAAGGTATAGGTGACAAGCTCCCAGTTTAAACGATATTTCTAGAACTTGACAAGGAAGGAAAAATCATATTGGAACCTTAAGTAGTCACAGACACAAGAATTCGACAACTACGAAATCGATCAATTTCGAAGTATCTCATTAAGTGGAAGAACTTACCCGCTGAATATTCCACATGGGAGGATGATAATTTTATACAGAAGCATCCAAAACTACTCAAACATTGAGGACAACACTTTTTTGAAGGAGATGGGCATGTTAGGTCCCTATAATACTAGTGATTCCCCCATTACCATTGTCATTGTGGCCTTTATTGTCATTATAGTACCCCTATTATCCCCATATTGTTATTAATTATCCCCATAAAAGCCCACTATTGTTCTTTTTGTATTATTTTTATGTCGTCTTTGACTATATTGTGACCCCTTAGACTCCTATATATAGAAAGGAGGTTTAGTCATTTTTATCATCGAAGAATTGTTCATTTGTGTAGTTGATCTATATTTTCTATCTTTTTGTGAGTTGGTTCATAACAAACGGAGAGGAATTGGGCCCAAATTCTCGAGGGGATCAATCTCTAACCTGATTGGCATGTGATCCAAATCCCCTCTTTCTAAAATAGTTGAGTTGCATTCGAGGCATTTGAGAAGCTAACTACTGTGGAGAAGAGATTGATCTAGTATTGCTACAATATACCCCTCTCCACTCTGGCGATTTGACCATGTACACTTTTTTGACTTTGGAACTATAAAAGGATCTCAAACCACACTACATCCCTTCTTTTTAGAAGATAGAAGGGTATTATTGAAGTCACCCCCCACTATGTTGTTGATATGCTAGTAATATTCCTTCAAATTTAACAAGGAATCCCATAAATCATTATTTTTAGAATACATGATCGAGGCATAAACATTGATTATGGATATTTCTTTATTGACACCCTTCTTTTTCAATCGATTTTCTATCCACAATTCAGATTTAGTATATTTTTTAAGAGTAAAATGAGGCTCAAACTAAAATATTCCCAATCCACCAAAGGCTCTAGTGGAACTTTGTGCTATTCCCGCACTTGCGTTCCAAATATTTCTTTAAAGATTTAGAACTTCTTCTTCTGGTAATTTAGTTTCTTGCAAAGATAAAATATGAGGTTTTTCTTGCCTAATTATTTCTTTTATAGATTGGGATTTAGAAGGGTTTCCCATCACTCTAATATTCCATGAAACTAATTTCATTTGAGTTTGGGGGTGTTTGACTTACCTCCACTTGAATTGAAACTTACTAGTTCTTTTCTTACGACATTTATGAGAACCTGTTTTATTTGTTGTTGATTTCCATGTTTTATATTTTTATCTACTTCAACCTATCTTACCTCCTTGTTGGAATATCTTCCAAATTTCCTAGGTAGGTTTTCTAGCTCATGGCTAATGGAATCATCGCTCCAGCCAGTTTTTTTTAGACACTATGAGCTATGACATTTCCTGTACCTTCTTTTGACTCTTGATGTTCTATTATTATTACTTCACCCCCAAGGTTGGGATTTGGTTGATTCAATAGAGAAATTTTGAGGTAAAAAATGGGCCTGAAAAAAGAAAAAAATTGTATAACAAGAATCAAATTTATAAGAACCAATAAGATTCAATATGATGATGTCAGCCATGGGGGATGATTAATCTTTTTTAGAGTTTAAAAAAAATTAAAAAAAATTAAAAAGAAAAAAAGAAAAAACTACTTTTTTCAACTAGTATTTTCAACTTATCTCCCTATGATTTTAGTCAAATTTCTAGCGAGAACACTTTTTGGATGCATAATTTAATTTTCAATCCAAGGAGTACCCATGTTGCATATGTTTGATTGACCCTACTACACGAAAAATGTGAAATACATGAAAAAACGTGATTGCAAAATTAAATTTTGCATCCAATGAATGCTCTCGCTCGAAATTTGAGTAAAATTGTAGGGAGATAAGTTGAAAATACGAATTGAAAAATCTGCTTTTTCATTTTTCCCTCCAAAAAATGACAAGGTAATAAAATTTTATTTTATTATTTCCACTATTATTTTATAATATTCCTTAGGAGGCCCATTTTAGACCTCAAAATTTCTCCAATACTTTGAGGAAAAATCCGGGGATGGGATGGGGATGACACCAACTCATCTGTAGGAGGTTCCAGCTCTGGTATGTCTCCTTCTTCATGTTCCAAATCTATGTTGCCTTCATGCACCCCTTTTGTTTGCATTGGATTGGTTGGTTCTTCATCCTCTAGCAATCTAAGGGCAGAAAAGGGATTGAAGGAGGTTGATACCACATTTTTACCTATCAGCTCTTGGGGATTATTGGATCTTCCTTTATCCTTTCCAACACTTTTTCTTTGAGATTTCTAGATGGATCCAAAAGAGCCATGATTTTTTTTTAAATCTTGGATGAAATGGCCATATTCGTGACAAATCTTGCATTTAAAGGGAAGTTTCTCATAGTCCAAGATTTTTTTTAGGTCCATTCTTCTTGATTTAACATGATCTCAATGGGTAAATCCTTTTGAAGATCAACCTCAACAATATCTTAGCACATGTGATGTCGCAGGCTAGAGGGCCTGCAACTTAATAATTATCACACAAAATATAAAACTAATTTCACAAAATAACAATGCATATAAAATCTCAGAGATAATTCATTAATAAAATAAAATATTTACAAGAGAACTATTGGCCTATTCATTTTCCTCTCCTTCCTCACTCTCACTCCTACTTACATGCTTCATGGGCTCACCTAGATTTATATAAGTGGATCTAAACCCAAAGTAGGTTTTAGATCTTAAAAAAACTCCCACAATATCTCTCATGATCCATAAAAACTCTCATCTAATCTCTTATCTCTAGATAAGATCTAACTAACCCACAAATCTCTCAACTCTTCCAAAATACTCTCAAACTTTCTCCTATTTACAATTATTCTCATTAAAACTATAGGAAAAATACATTAAATTAATAAACCCTAACTACAAAAACAACTCCCTTGGTAAACATTCAATCCTAGGTTAGATGCTCCTACATTAGACACCCTAGGTAAAATAAATTCATGGTCTCTAAACCATATATCTTTATAAGTTGATAAAATTCCTCTTGGATCCCAACATTTATTCTGTTGTTGATCATCAATTCTTTGTTGTTCTGCTTCAATAATTGTGAATTTTAATTTTCTGGGTTTCCAAACTTTATGCTGCAATTCTCCTCCTTATTTGTTGATGTATACTAGTGTAGTCAAATGTATCTTATTGTTTTCCTTCTTCCTCATCTTCCAATATCTTGGTTTATGTGTCTTTCCCATCAATTTCCTTAATTCTTCATTTTCAATATCCAATCTAGTTTCTGATTGAAGTTTATTGTTACTAGTTTGGAATATCAATTCACCATCTCCAACATTAAATTTCAAATTACATTTTATATTAGGTTCCATATTTACTATTTGAACATTTCTCCTCTTTTTCCGCAGCTTGATTGGATTCAGGTTCCATCAACATATTTTCTAGCAATTGTAGTTCTTCTTCACATTTCATCAGCATTTTATGATCTCTTTCAGAAATCATTTCAATAGTCTCGTCTTCATCCTTGCATGAAACAAAATTAGTGTCTTATCCATCATCTACAACACATCCGGCATCCACAGACCAATTGTCAGACTTAAAAACATAAGGCTTTATAGTCTTAACAGATGATTCTGTCCTTGAATCTTTATGCTGATCTTCTAAACAGTTTGTGGCGCCATCTGTGGGAATTGAACCTATATTCACATACTTCATTTCAGCATCATCATTGCCCTCACTAAGCATCGGTCCTTATTTTGGTTCAAAAATGCACACATTCATTTTGGTTATTTGCAGTTTTTCCATTTCCCTTAACAAAACTTTCAGCTTGTGCTTCTATCTTCTTGCAATCAACTGCTTGATTGGCCATCTAATTGTCTTCTTCAGTATCCATCCATGTTTCCTATTTTGTAGCAGCTCCATCAACACGTCAAGTCGTGCCATCAACTCAACAATCTATTTCTCGAACTCTTCATCATTTACACCAATTGCTATGAAATTGCTGTGGCTTTTCTCTGAGTTCTACAAATGACTATTCATAGTAATTTTCATCTCCTTCTTCCCTTGCATAAGCTCCTTTTTGCTCTTCTTTCTTTGTTGCAAACTGCTGCAATATCTCTTGTCTTTACAATAGTACATTAACCAAACTTTTGGGTGTCGAGCTCTACCAATCATGAACCTGTTACATTCAATAAACTTTGGCTTTGGATCAAATTCAAGATGAACATATTGACTTAACTACTTTCACTTGAAATTGATAACATTTCATGTCTTTACATATATGAAACTTTAGACTTTGACTCCACTTAACTTCTAATGGACCTTAAGTGTGGGGTATTGACTTCAAATTCCTTAAGCTTGACTCATTTCACATTTTTACAATGATCTCATTAAAAATTTGTCTTCTCAAAATTCCCTCATGGGAGAGAATGAAAACACATCCAACAACCAAAAATTCATGCTTTTAGAACTTTTGCCTCTGAAATTGAAATTAAATTGCCTAATTTTCGAATTTCCATTGTTATATTTCTCCACTGAATTTCACTTAGCTTTCTTGCTGATAAATCAATCCACTTTATCCACCCATAAGTTGTGACAACGCTTCCCAGTGACATCCAAATATCATTTAATTTTCAGTCTCAATTTCGATTATTTTCTCAAGTTCTCATAATATGGAAAAAAAGCATAAATACTACCCAACACAATAAAATTGTAGAAAATTGATTCTACACATTAGTACTTGTTCCCAATCGAGATATCATGGAATGGTTAACGCTTATTTTTTGTGAAATCAAAATTTATGTGGATTCAGGTGGTTTGTTTGCTATCTGGAAATTCCTATCTTACCTTTATCTTGTTCTATGGTTTAATAAATAGAATTTGTAGTTTGAATTTTTGATTTCTGTGAGCCTTGATATTCTCCTGCAAAAAATATTTGTGTCAATGCCTTCACTATTTAGTTTGTCCAACACACAAATTTAATGATCGATGGTCAATATCTCAATGTTGCCGAATATTATGATCTCCATGACCCAATCCTTATATATGACTTGCATCCTTAGTATTTCTACATATGAGTAGACTAATGTGATGCTGCTTTACTTTCATTATTGCTTGAAGTTTCAATGCACCACGAATCGATGGATTCCATGTTGGAATCACCATGCAGAAGTTGTTCAGAAATGCTAAACACACTAAACATATGCTTCACTCCTCGATGGATTGGGCCGCATAACTTCACATCGTACATGATTTATACAACGACGAGGCTTAGCTTAATGCCTCCTCACAGTGAGTCATTCCAACGCTTCAATTTTTCAGGCTTCTCACATCACAAATAATATATAGCCCTCCTTTGGACCTCCTTCAAGATAACTAGATAACTTGTTCTTCGACACGTTGTCTTTCACTCTTCTTGCAGTTCGTGACAATCTTCTCCTCTATAATCAACAATTCTGCTTCTATTATCATGTCGATCCTTGGATTAAGATAAACAACACCAAGTCCAAAGTCATGCAACTAGCTTGCTCGTGACCTCACAATTGTTGTCACCTTATGTTGGGGTTATGATTACACCAAAATCACAGATTACACAACAACTATGGAATAGTGGCCTAATTTCACCGAGCTACCACTATGGTTGACCTTCCTTCAACTAGATTTGTGGACTACCATTGTTGGTTGTATCGCTGACTCTAGCTTTCTGTCAAGTTTCCAACGTGGCCATATGAATCACCAATTTTGAGTTACCATGATTGTGGTGAGGACCCTAATTGTAACCAACACAATATTCCCTGGTTGAATTTGGATGAATGCACTGATCATCACTCTCATCCACCGTTAATGGTGCCCACTCAAAATATATTGTTCCAGATAATAACGCTGAAATTTCTTGTTTATACAGGGTGAACATACAAAAACCGAGTGACTGTGAACGATGCATTGTCAATTGACTTTGCCATACTGAATGTATATACAAGTCATTTGTTAATAGGACAAAACTACTGCAAATCACAAAGGTGGGTGTCGAAGAGTGTATAATGTGGCTCGAATCAAACCCATCCCACTATTATGTTGATATGCCTTCCCTGTCACACTTTAATTCAATCGCAACATTTGCTGGACCATGACCACACAATAATGAAAGGAATAAATTGCCTAAGTAAGAGGCCAAAACATAACACTCCACACTCACTCTGATACCAAAAATGATGTCGCATGTTAGAGGGTCTGCAACTTAATAATTATCACACATAATTTAAAAATAAATTTCACACAATAGCAATACATATAAAATATCATAAAATTCATTAATAAAATAAAAGATTTACAAGAGAACTATTGACCTATTCATTGGCCTCTCCTTCCTCACTCTCACTCTTATTTATATGCCTCATGGGTTCACCTAAATTTATACAAGTGGATATGAACCCAAAGTAGGTTCTAGATCCTAAACAAACTCCCACAATATCTATCATTATCCATAAAAACTCTCATCTAATCCCTTATCTCTAGATAAGATTGAACTGACCCACAAATATCTCAACTCTTCCAAAATACTCTCGAACTTTCTCCTATTTACAATAATTCTCATTCTCTCCTAAAACTATATGAAAAATGCATTAAGTAATTAAATCCTAACTTAGGAAACAACTCCCTTGATAAACATTCAACCCTAGGTTAGATGCTCCTGCATTAACATGAAAACTATTTTCATTTTGGCTTAGTGTGATCCAGGTATCTTCCAAGACCATTTCCAATTACTTTGAAACATGCATCACTCTAGCAGGAGAGGGGAATCTGAGGGAGCTTCACCCATATTGGAACATTAATGGAGATTTCCTCATTAGGATCAAAATTCAACAACCATGCATTTAGATGTATATCTATGGCTCCGAAGAAGTCTGGACTATTTCTAAACAATATCCTTGTCCTATTTGAGCTTGAAGAGAAGGGTAAAGAAGCCATTCCCAACAACAAAAAGTCAGATGTTCCCTTTCATCATTGGCTTCTAGGTATTTTCTTCCCATTGTTTCGCAGATTTAGGGGATGGACACATCCCCATAAACTTTCCTACTAGAGATTTGTCAAAATATGTCAATGAGGTTCTCCTAAACCCCATAGGAAAAGCGATCGACAAGTTGTTGTCATATTTTTTTTTAACAAAACAAAAATGAGGGTCTTTTGACATTAATTTTTTCTTCAAATTCGCGACCAAGGCTTGGAAGGTAATCACCTCGTCACATGGAGGGGTGGGGCCCCCCCAGGCCATTGGCCATGGGGGATTAGCGAGAAGGGCATTGATAGTAGCAGTCACTGAGGGTTGGGGTTTCAGAACCTTAACAGAGCATGTTAAAATTTTCTTAATTCAATTTATTGTTATTCATTTAATAATTTATATTTGATCAATATTTAGATTGATATGTGTTATTTTGTTTGTTTGTCAAGTGGTTTGATTTCATCAGAGATTACATCAGGCTTGACTTGTGGCTTGAGAAATCATGACCCACGGGCATCTAGTCCGTCAAAATCACTTGGGGATTGTACACGACTTGGGCCACACCAACCCTTAACATGATTAGATTTTTGCCCATGAAATTTTGAACTGATGACTTTCACACCACAAAATGACTTAACAATACAACCCATCACTATTTATTCTACACCCTATAGGCATATTGATATGTATTGTTATTAATTGATATATGTTGTTATTAGTAGTTTTATTTACATAAATTAATTTATTATTATTTAAATTTTAATTATTTTTTATTTATAAAATTTAATTTTAATATAAACATATTCATTAATATAATATATATATATATATATATATATATATATATATATATATATATATATATATATATATATATATAATATAATTTATTATTAATATACATTTTATTTAATTAAGAAAAATTATCACTAAATCTAACATAACAATTAATAAACTTATTATTAAGAAAAACAATTATCAATAAATTTATGAATTTTGTTAACTTAATTTTTTTATGCATTTGAATATATTATTAATCTAAATATTTGATAATATAATACTTTGATTTATATAATTATCTATATCTATATAAATACATTATTAATATTCACATATATATTATTATTATTGATTTATAAAAATGCATCAATACAATATTAATCTAGATATTTGATAATATTTATATAAATACATTATTATTATTAATATTAATATTGTTGATTTATAAAAATGCATCGATCCAATATTATCATATATATATATAATTGATTTGTAAAAATGTATTGATACATTATTATCATTCACACACACATATATATATTTGTTGAACCGTTAATAATATAAATATAATATATATGTGTCTATTAATTAAATTTTGATAAAGTTTATTTGATACGTTTTGATAATGTTTATGTTGGAATATTCACCAATATTGAAAGATGGTGAATAAGTATTGAGAACTTTTTAAGAATCACGTAAATATTAAACAATTAACAATACCATTCAACAATGCAGAAGATCAAAGATATTACATGAGATTTTTAGCTGGAAATTCTTCCAGGAGAAAAACCACCAAACACTTTTAGTATAATTCTTAAATATTACATCTGAATAGGATGCTCCAACTTTTGAGATTCTCTAGCAACAATTGAAAGGAGGCTGCAACCCCCTGATTTATCAACACCAACTAAAAGGATGCGCCAACACCCTAGTTTACCAACTCTATCTGGAAGGAGGCTACAACCCCTTGGTTTTATCAACTCCAACTAAAAGGATGCTCCAACACCCTACAAGTTCCAAATTTCCCTAGCACCACCCTACCATCTTGAAGTGTCCTTGGTTTCCAACCTAAAGGAGACTCCAATCTCCACCTTGCACCACCCAACCACCCTGAATATAAAGAAAAAATAATAATATTTTATGTTGTCTCTATTACCACATCAACTTGTAATCATCACTGTCTATTCCATACAATCACTGCTCTGATCACTATTCAACTACTGCTATCAATAATGCATAATCACATCACTACTGGCTCCTGCCCACGTGTACAATTTGACATGCCATGGGTATGTCTTGTGCCTAACCTTAAGATGTCTCAACTACTGCCTTAGGAAACACAAATTCATACAAGCCCTCTCTATTATCTCAAAACCTAGCTACTTAGATCGACAAAATGCAAATGAATTAACAATACCACATCCATCCCTCAAAAGTTAGTAACTAGCAAGCACTGCCATTGTTATTACTGCAAATATTGTAAAACTCCATAACCTTTTCTAAAGCCTTGAAAACATGTAATACGGATTTTGATCATCAAGAATATATCAATAAAGTTTTCATGCCTTCAATAAGGTTAATCTTTGAATTCTAATTGATGGGCTTCCTAAATAGGTACAAATCAAGGCCCATCTGGTCATCATTCAACATACTTTTACCTCTGTCTTTGCATTTGATGACATCCTTTTGGAATATAATGTGTTCACTAGGGAGGTTAAGGAATATTTTCCATTTATTGTAGGTTAACATGTTGAATGTGTAGGACAAGGATAATTTATTTTGCAGAAGTACAATGAAAACGAGCAGGAGGAAATGTAGGAGGTTCGTTCCATGCATTAACTCACTAACAACTCTGCTGACTATTGGGAAATTTCTACACTAAGTGGTTGTGAGGATATTAGAAGACTAGATCCAATTTTAAAGGTATTTCAGAGGGAAGCATACCTCCTTCCAAGGAGGCCACCCCCCCGCTCATTTTTGTATAAATAAAGGAGCCCAAGAGCTTAGTAGGATTCAACTTCTTAGAGGAGCATAGTGATTGCTAGAGCTAGAGCTTGCTACTTGCCATTTCAATTCTCATGTCATGGATTTGAACACTTTCTGAGATCAATGAAAATAATTTTGTTTCCTTCAATATGAGTTTGTTTTAATTGGGCCGAGGTCCCTTGGGTTAGGGCCTAACCCAAGCACTCTAGTCTTTCTCTCTTGTACATTTTTGTTTTTCATTTTTTTTCTCTGCACTTAGTTTAGTAGTGCCTCTTTTTGCAAGATATATTGATATGAAAAGGCTTTGCTTTGTAGATTTATCAGTCATTTCTCTTGAAAAGGGTGGTTGTAGGATTTGTAATGTCAAACACAAAAATATAGTTTTTGTCTTGATGCAATAGTTAGATCTTGGTTTAAATTCAACTCATCATTTCCTTTACAATTTATTTTTCTACAATTAGTATTTTTGACATCCTTTAGATTTTGATGTTTTGCTAGTTGAATAACCTTCTTGTGCACAAGTGATACCTAATGGCTTGCAGAGTTAAGTAACCTCATTTCCAATTTCATACCCACCATCTTCATTAGCATCCTCCTTCCATTCTCATCCATTCCTCCAAATGGTCTGCACACAAAAATTTCATTAAAAATTTACTAGAAACTATTAGTTTCCATTTTACCTTGTGCAAGATGGGCTCCTGAGGAGAAACATCTCCCATATCCTTATCCAACCTTCTACCATCTTTCCCCACCTTCAAATCCTATTTATCACCCTTGGAATTATTTCAGATGCAATCTTGTAGAAATACATGCATCCTGTAGCATCATGTAGCAGTCATGTAGCATCTCGTGACACCTCACAGAATCCATGAGAACTTGACCAGAATCACATATTGAGCATAATTTTTGCATCTTAACTCTACACAACATATTATAGGCCTTGGAAACAAGCTTGGGGAAGATCAGAGACCTCTTAGAAATCTTCTTTCCACCACTGCAATTTATCTATGCAATTAGGGTTAGTTATTTTGATCATGAATTCAGTAAGTTACACAAGAGTACTTTACGTTGAAAATTATTGAAGCATTTGTTGGAGTTTGTAATTAGAATAGGGTTTGATTTGAATACAATAGTTTAAGTTTGATTTTATGGTATTTAATTCATGCAACTAGATTAGGTTTATTTTCCCTGTCATTTATTTACTGCAACATATTAGGATTTCAGGCATTCCTTCCCATGGAAATAGATCAAAATTTATTTGTGTAGTAGGACAAGCAATGTTCTTTCCTTTCTTGCAAAGTTTTATTCAATAGTTACCTTCTTTGAGCTTGCAAATGTTCTCTGCACTTCTTGGTTTGATTCATTTCCTCAAAGAAACTTGGATAGGACCTTGCTTATTGTGCATACAACATTGTCACCTCTTAAGTTTGTATGAACTCCAGATTGATAAATTAAATTTGGTAGCCCTAGAAGTTGCAACATTCTTGGTATACTACTAGAACTCATCACTTTTTGGCACCATTGCCGGGGAGGTGTAAAAGTAGGTGTTGTTTCTGATTTGATTTCCTTTCTCTTTCCATTTTATTTCCTAAAAAACAACAACAAATTTCTTTTGCATCAATGTTCAAACTAGAAAGTTCTAATAAAAAACCAAAAACATTTATTTCATTCCTCGTAAGTTTAGGGACAACTTAGGAAAATTTCTGCCAAAAAAACCTAGTCTTACAAGGAACCATCCTACACTTCTTTGTGATTGTGAATCACCTACTCTGACCACAGAGGGTTTGGAGAACCTTTTGGGTGAACAACTAGAGATTTTTGAAGAACCTATAGGGGAGGAGGAACATACATCACCTAACCAAGAGATGGTTGAAAATAGGTAGTTTGATCTCTTTCCTATTAGAGAAACCAATGGGGAGGCTAGAATGAAGAACATCAACCCCACTGCTCTCCCGTACTCTCATGGCCTAGCTTTAGAGGACCTTGATACATTCATGTTTGAGCTTTTTGTGGTTTGCAAAACCTACGATTACACTTTTGATAAGAAGAAACTGAAGTTGTTTCCTTCCACCCTCAAAGACACAACCTTGCACTGGTTCATGAGTTTGGAAGGAGGCAACATCACTACTTAGGCTCAAGTGAAACAAGCCTTCAATCATAAATACAAAGATTGTTGTAGATCTGGGGACAATAAAGAATAAATTTTTAGGATGACTCAGGGACTAGATGAGCCCCTAGAGGATTATTAAGAAATATTTCAACTAAGATATAGAAGAGCTAACTACACCCTTGACCTTGACTTTGTAAAGTTAGTACTACTCCGAGGGGTCAAAGATGAGTTGATAGAAACCCTAAACATGTTGTCTAGTGGAGAAATTTACCACCTTAATTATGATGACATTAATACTGCATTCAAGAATCACTCTAGGGTTGCAACGAAAAGAGTTAGATCTAGTCAAGGTCCTTAAATTCGTCACCCTCTACCTCAACTATCAAACATGAAATAGGAAGCATGCTAGATAATTTTAAGAGTGAAATGTTACATACTTTTTCCTTAATGAGCATTATCATTAGAGAAATTTTAAGGTTTGAAATGGGCTTCCTAAGGAATATTATAAAGTAGCAGTGGAACAATAAAATAATATTAGATTAGATCATCAAATTTACGAGGGAAAAAATAAAAAAACTACTTTTTCACCTCTTATTTTAACCTTATCTCCCTATGGATTTACTCAAATTTTGTGTGGGAGCACTCGTTTGTTGCAGAATTTAATTCCCGATCCAATGAGTACCCATGTTGCATACTTCTGATGGACCCTACTACACAAACAATGAGAAATACATGAAGAAATGTGTTTGCAATAATGTTTTTCATGTATTTCTGATTTTTCGTGTAGCAGGGTCTATCAGAAGTATGCAACATGGGTACTCCTTGGATGAGGAATTATATTCTGCATTGAATTAGTGCTCTCTCTCAAAATTTGAGTAAAACCATAAGGATATAAGTTGAAATATGAGTTGAAAAAATAGTTCTATTTATTTATTTTTTATTATTTTTACTTTTTTCCTCCAACAATGGTGAACCATCACTGATGGTTGACATCATCATCTTGAATCTTATGTAGAAATTAATGTGTAGATTCAACACTGCTCATGAAATTTACTAAATCACAAGATTTAAAGCTACTCCACTACTCATCTGTGAAAATGAATTCACCATTAAAAGTAAGAATCATAGACATGCAAAAGGAAACATCACACATGCACATTTATTTATCTAGGGGAAGGAAACTGCTAAAAACCCCTTACTATCTATATTGCATTAATCAAATAATCTATATGAATACAATATGCTTTCTCAAGCTTGAGCGCATCCTGCACCTGCATCTTTTATCCTTTGCCTGAACGACTAAACCTGGCCAATACTTAGCCAATTTTCAATCCCTCTGAGCTCTTAATTCCTTGCGTTGTTCCCTTGGGAATTAGGCCCCTATTAATTAGTAAATTCCCTCATCTGGATTGCACAATTCTTCTAGGTCCTTTCTCTGACTGCATGCACCATATGCACACTTCATAATAGTCTACAATTGATAGTACACTACCTTGAAATCTCCATCTCAACTGGGTAACTCGAATTATTTGCATGCATGAGCTAATTTAGGCTGATTGATTAGTTATCTGGATGATCACTGAGTGTGGTTGAAGTTCCACTTCCACAACTTGACCTTTCACCAGTTCCTCCATAAGTTATAACTAGTTTAACTGACCATAACTCAATTTATCTGAATTAAATTGCTACAACTGAAATTAATTCAACCTAGGCTCCTAAAATTTATGAACCCACTGCACACAACTGAATGTTATGTCCCTAACTCAAATTAACTAAGATAAATTACTATTTTTTAGGAATCAACTCAAATACACTTATCTTCAACTCATTAACTCTAATTAATTGTTCTTAACCGAGTGACAAGTGCTATGTCGCCTCGATTAACTCCTCCAAGTTGTCCGCTGATGTGGAATTTCAAATTTTCTCAATTTTAATTAAGGAAAAAATCAAAATTGAGACTTTCTTACTATATTTCAACCATCCTATTGGTTCTTATGAAGTTTATTTTGGTTGTACATTTTTGTTTTGAGGCCTATTTTAGACCTCAAAATTTCTCTAATGGTAGATTAAGATGAAAGAAGAGGAGGCATAAAGGGCACTAACTATATTTTTACCTAGATGCACCAAGAGGCACCCTAGAAATGAGTGCCCACTAAATGTAATAGAGGTTTTCTCTATTTGTGAAGAAAATCATGCAACTAACAAATTCCCATCTCATTTAGGTGTGAAGGCAATATATCAAGGAACAAAAGGTGGCTTGGAGCAACTTTTCTTTGTCAACCAAAGAAGGCCACAAGGACCATGTCCATATTCGTAAGGCATGCAAGGTATACACTATCCTCCTTTAAATTCAAGTCATAATGCACCTTTTATTCCTAGTATCCTCCGACCAACTCACCTTGGCCCATGCCTTCCCCTTACTCCCGTCCTCCTCAATATCCTCCTCAACTTATCAATCCACCTTTCCAACCATATCAACCCCAACTTTCTCAATGGGGTAATCCTTCACGAGTGTTATCACCAAAATAGGACCCTGATACGCTGCTGATCAGACTATCTCGGTGTAACTATTTCAAACCAATCTTTTAGCTAAGGCTTAGCCTCCTCAGCCTGAGAGGGCTCTCTCAAAGGGTTAATGATTTAGATTAAAGATATGAATAGATGGCTAACTCCATGGTTTGTAATTGTATATGTTTATAGGTTGAAAGATGAAGGCTGGCTACCATTGGGCAATGGAGTCAAAGTATGTTTCAGTACCACAGCAAGATCAGCTTAACATGAAGTCAGGGCATAGAGAGTTTTTATGCATCAACAAAACAAAGATACAATGCAAGGAAACACAGTTTATAAATACATGAAGGAAGTTAGAGCATGATTGATGAGTTCTAAGTAACATGTATTCATACCACTGCAAGTAAGTGAAAGGGGAAATCCATGAGACAATATTACATTAAAAACTCTCTTTGAATCCTGAGTAGTGAAGCCAAAACATTCTACCTAGCATGGAAGTCAAGGCATTATAGAGTTCAAGTGCAGAAATGAAAATACAAAACAGTGAAACATAGTTAGTTTATCTATGAAGGAAGTCAGAGCATCATTGATGAGTTCTTGCGTATCATAAGTAAACACCACTGCAATGTAAGTATTGGAAGATGCCATCATAACAAGAACATACAAGAACTCTTCATGAATCTTGAGTTGTCTAAGTAGAAATCTGCATTAGGTTAAAAATATAAACAATCTACACATAGAGCAGCAGCTGAGCCAAAAAGTCTCCAACCCTTTGCTAATTCGACATCTTGCTCTATATAAAGCATTTACAATTAGGATTCCATCATCCCTCATCAACAGAATTCGAATTTTTCCATCAGTGACACCTATTCTAACCATAAAACAAACCATTAATTAGAACTAGCTGTTAACTAGGAGTGCTAGTGACCTAATACAACTAGGAGTGTAACTCCTTATCATGATTACAAAAACCTTATCTAAGAATTTAAAGAATTATTTGACAACTTGCAAACTTAAAAAGTCGAATTTGATGAAGCCTCCCACGTGGTCATTTGACTGCTGAAGACAAACCCTAGAAATTAGGGAACATGTTTCCCTGTTTTTAGGTTTAGGATCCCTGAACATGGCACGTGGGACAGAGCCTTTATCTCCTCATACATGACACATTTTTCAAAACTGAAGGATGTTTTTGTATTCCATGATGTCTAGAACAAAAACCTCTCTTGGTTTTTTAAAATACTTCTCAAGCTGTCCCAAATCTATCCTTGAAAAACACGTGTCAAACAGGAAAAATCCGTTCTCTGAATTTTGGGTTTCAAAGAAAGCTTATTATCTCCCAACTGAAAACACTTATGAAGAAAGTGAGATAGGTTATTTTATCTGGAGAGTTTATTAAGGTAAACCTCCTTCATAATTCCAAAATAGCTTTTCATGTGACCAGAAACAGATCTTGAAAAAGACTGCTAAAACCAAAAGACCAAGCTTGACTTTCAGCAGTTTCATAGCGCAAGTTTAACCATAAATTCCTCCCACCTCAGAATGTATTTGAAGAAACTGAAAGAGGTTTTTGTAGTTCAGCATATTAGGAAGAAACGCCTCTTTCAGTTTTCAAATTTGAGTTCTCAGCTGCTCAAGAAACCTTCTGGAAGTTAACTAGTAAAAACAATTTTTCGCTGAAACAGGCTGCTTCAAGGGTTTCGTAGTGCGCTACGAAAACTCATAGTTCAGTGATTTCGTAGCGCAAAACTGGTTTTTTACACTGTCTGCGCTACGAAAACACCTAGAGTGAGTTTTTCACTATGAAAACCTTGACACAAGTTTGACACATGGAATTTTAGGTGATGTGGGACCAGTGATGGGCAAGAACGGAGTGTTGACCCTATTTGACCATACCAACAAGACTCTTTTATAGATCTTAGACACGAAAACAGCCATGGAAAGACTAGACCAAGAATAATATGAATCCTTTGGAATCAAACTGATGTCAAAACACATGGTGAGGCTTTTATGACATGGAATGAGGCTATGATACTTTTTGGAAAAGAGAATGACACTTGTTGAGATGAGATGAATCAAAACCTATAAGACTATGACTAGAAACAAGGCAAACCTTCCAAAGCTTAGAAACAAAAATTTTAGGGTGATAAAAACGAGGATGGAGGCCCTAGGCAATCCAACCACTTGCATTAATGCCTCCTCCTCCTCCTCAACCAAAACTACCTCACAATAATCCATCCAAGCAACCCCAAATGCATTCTCAACCCAATATGAACTCAAACAACAAGTAGGCCCAACATGTCTATAGTGGGGAACATACTATCCTACCTATGTTGTGGAAATCCAGGAAATCAACCTTGGGTTTTGGAAGGTACTTCCATATGCCACCCACTTTCTGTAGCAGAATATATTGAAGAAGAGAAGGGACAATTTACTCCTCAAACCAACATACCTCCCTACCCTAAGGGTTAGTCCAACCTAAGCAACACACCCCATAAGAGGCTGAAATTTTAGGAGAACTAAAGAACCTGTGTGTTAAAATACCCCTCCTCTAGGTCATCAAAGACGTTCCCATCTATAAAAAACTCATTAGGGAAGAATTTTTCAATAGACCAAGAAGGAAGAAGAGAGATTCCTACACTATTAGTGTTGTTGGGAAATTGGCTTATCTAATTCTTAGGAAAATTATCTCCTCAAAGTAATTGGATCCCAATAGCCCAATAGTGGATGTATGCATTAACAGTGTTATAGTCCCAAACACATTGATTGATATTTAGGGTGAAATCAATTTCATGACTAGGGAATCCATGCTTAATATCAACCTCCAGGGATCCTTAAGCAAGACCACCACTGTGTTGCAAGTTGTAGGCAGATCCATAGTAGCCCCTGAGGGTGTGATTGAGTATGCGATGGTTTGCATCAATTCTTGGGAGTACCCCACTGATTTCCTTATACTCCAACCTAAGAACAAGTTAAATGGGTATTCTCTTAGCTCAGAGAGACCTTGGTTAGCTTTTGCCGATTCTTATATCAGTTGTAGAGTTGGAAATGTGACAATCAAGAATGAATAGCTCACAAAACAAATTGTATTATACCCCCCTTGTTCAACCCCTTTTTGAGCATGATTTTCCTATGTGGGTAGAGGAGGAAGAAGAGGAAGATTTATATTAGTCAACTGCCTACCCAATCTATACATTAGAAGCCACTATTGGAAGTAGGAAGCTAGATGAAGATGATATCATTGAATTTTTTCTACAAAACAAGTATCATGCTGCCATGTATATTGATGAACTAGGAGAGGATCCTTTAGGCCAACATAAAAACAACCCTTGGGAAGAATTACTCACTGTTGCTTCTGATCAAGATCATGCCAAAATTGTGGAAATAAGTCAATCTAGAACCATGAAAAAGAATCCTTCCCTTTTAAGAAAACAAGAATAGAAATTGTTCCCTATATTAAGGCAACACCTTGATGCCTTTGCTTGGGATTATAAAGAGATGAAAGGGGTGCATACCTTAGTTTGTAAACATCACATATACATCAAAGAGGGTTGAAAACCTATGTATCAACCCCAAAAAACAATGAAACTTTCCCAAAGACATCATAAGAGAAGAATTGCAGGAATTGCTAGATGCAAGATTCATTTACCCTATTTCAGATAGTGAGTGGGTGTCACCTCTTGTTATTGTGCTAAAAAAGAATGGGAAGTGGAGAATTTGTGTTGATTACAAGGAACTTAATAAGGCTACATAGAAATATCATTTTCCCTTACCTTTTATTGGTCAAGTTTTGGTTGGTCTTGTTGGGAAAACTTTCTTTTAATTCTTGGATGGTTTCAATGGGTACAACTAGATCCAAATCAGTCCCGAAGACCATGATAAGACTACCTTCACATGTGCATGGGGGACCTTTGCCTATAAGGTGCTTCCTTATAGCTTGTGTAATTCCCTTGCTACCTTCCAAAGGAAATTGTTGAGTATTTTTGTTGATCTTGTTCATGATACAATTGGAATCTATATGGATGACTTCACTCCTTATAGGGAGGATTTCCAGGAAGCCCTCTCCAACTTGTGTAAGTTTTAAAGAAATACATTGAAATGAATCTCTCCTTAAGTCTAGAAAAATATGAATTTTTTATGAATCTAGAGATTTTCCTATGTCATTTACTCTCTAAGGAAGGGATCCAAGTTGACCCTAACAAGATTTTTATTATCAAAAGGGTCCCCATCCCTTAGAAATAAAGTGATGTTAGGATTTCCCAGGACTAGCTAGATATTATAGGAGATTTATTAAAGATTTTAGTAATATGGCATCACCTTTGTTTGTTTTTATAAATAAAGATTCAAATTTTTGTTGGAAAAAAAAAATTTCAAGAAGCATTCGAGGAACTTGACAAGGAGAAATTGACCACTTCACCAGTTCTTAGGGGCCCAATTTGGCATTGCATCTTCACATTCACATAGATGCATCCGACAAAGATGTAGGGGAAAACTTGGGACAAGTGTAAGGTAAGTTTCCTTATGCCAACTATTTTATCACTAAAAATCCATCCAAGGTTGAACTCAACTCTACAATTACTAAAAAGGAGCTCTTTTCTATTGTACACTCCTTGAACAAGTTTAGACATTACATTATAGGGTACCATGTTTTTGTGCACATTGATTATGAAACCATTAAGTATTTAATGAACAAATTTGATGTAAATGCTAGGATAATTAGATGGTTGTTGTTGTTATAGCAATTTGATCTAACCATTGTTGACAAGCCAAGAAAGGAGAATGTGGTAGCATATATTTTTTTGTCTAGACGCACTCTCCTTCCTCCAGTTTGTAGCTAGAGGTGTGTCCATAGGCTTATAGTTCTCCATGTGAAACCTATGAAGTATTTTAGAGGAATACTTCCCGTGACTAACAAATAACTCACCATCAACCTGGCATATTTCCAACCCAAGGAAGTAATGGATCAAGCCCATGCCCTTCATCTCGAATTCCCTTGCAAGGTCCTCTTTACATGAGTGGATCAACTGTTCATCCCCTATAAGTATTAAGTCATAAACATACAATACCAAGATAAGAAACTTTCCATCTACCACAATGTGATAGAGATTAGCATCTGCTTCACTTTTGGTGAAGCCCAATCCACTAAGATATGTGTCGATGTGAGTGTACCATGCTCGAGGCGCCTGCTTGAGGCCATACAAGGCTCTCCTAAGTCTAGACACATGTGTATCCCTTTCACATGCCTCAAATACCTTTGGTTGATCTATGCAAATTTCTTCCTCAATAAATCCATTGAGAAAGGTGGTTTTCACATCCATTTGATGGATCTTCCGCCCCATCTATGCAGCTAATGCTAGAATGGTTATGACCGAGGAATATCTTGCCAATGGTGCAAATGTTTCCTCATAGTCCACTCCCTCTACCTGAGCGAAGCATTTGGCCACAAACATTAGCGAGATTTTGAGGTCTAAAATGGGCCCCCTAAGGAAATTATAAAATAATAATGGAAATAATAAAATAGGATTAGATTACATCATAAAATTTTAGAGGAAAAAAAACTACTTTTTCAACTTATCTCCCTATGGATTTACTCAAATTTCAAGCGAGAACACTCATTGGATGAAAAATTTGATTCCTCATCTAACGAGTACCCATGTTGCATACTTTCGATGGACCCTGCTACATGAAAAATGAGAAATACATGAAAAGGCGTGATTGCAATTACAATTTTCATGTATTTTCCATTTTTCGTGTAGTTGGGTCCATCGAAAGTATGCAACATGGGTACTCTTTGGATGAGGAATTAAAATTTTCATCCAATGGGTACTCCCGCTTGAAAATTGAGTAAAACATTAGGGAGATAAGTTAAAAATACGAGTTGAAAAAGCAATTTTATTAATTTATTATTTCTTAATCTTTTTACTTTTTTACTCCAAAAATGGTCACTGAATCATCCCCCATGGTTGACATCATCACCTTGAATCCTATTGGTTCTTGTAAAGTTTATTTTGGTTGTATATTTTTCTTAAGAGGCCCATTTTAGACCTCAAAATTCCTCTAATGTCTTGCCTTGTACTTCTCTATGCTCCCATCAGTTGCATGCTTCACATTGTTGATCCATTTGGAACCAACCACTGACTTTTTCTCTAGTTTCAGCACCACCTCGCATACATTGTTCTTCATGATGGAGTCATATTCCTCAACCATGGCATCAACCCACACTAGTTGAGAAAATTCTTACTCAAATGAATAAGTTTCAGACTCAATGAGCTTTTTCATGAGAGCCATACACCCAATGCACCTGTCAGGTGACTTGTTATGCTTGCGTTGAGATGTAGGAGCTCCCACATGCTCCTGTGCATCCTGTACCAATCTGTCATTTCTCTGGTTCTCTTCCTCCCCTCTCTGGAAGATTATGGTTGAGTGGGTGCCTCAACTTGACCTCTTGTCTTCTCCTCCACTTGTAGCTACTCCACAACATCCCAAAGCTACATGAGGCTCCTCCTTTGGATCTAGAAGCTCCTCCTCTGATGTGATACTCATCTCTCGATCTAGATAACATCTCATATCCTTCTCCTCATAAAATTTAACATCTCTCCTTAGTACTATCACCTTGAGTGAGGAAAAATACACCCGATAATTATGTGGTGTCTCTATACATCCTACAAAGACTCCCATCTTAGATGTAGGCTCATTTTTCTTCCTACTATCCTTGGATAAATGGAAATACACTGTAGCTCCAAATTTTTTGAAATGAGATACATCTTGCTTCCTCCTAGAGAAATATTCTTCAGGTGTGATCATGCCAAGTATTCTGTGAGGGCACCTATTCTGCAAATAAACTACGGTGTTGTATGATTCTACCAATAGATGTAATGGAAACCATTGATCATGCAACATGGCTCTTGTTGCTACCACTATGCTTTTGTTTTTCATTTCATCCACCTCATTTTTCTATGGGTTATGGGGTTGTTGACGGTGTTGGAATCACCAACATTTAGGGGTCTCCCTGATGTTAAATCTCAATTATACCTCACACCATTTGATGTAGGAGTCCCATTCGGTATAAAGGCTCAATTGTTGAATTCTTAAATATTTTCCTTGGCTCTAAATGTCAGCAAGCGAGGGGGATGCAAATGTGTCTTCGAAAAGAAAGAAGGTGTGCCTGGTGAGTGTTCAGTTGTAAATGTGTCCAGGTTCTTCTACTACAAAGAGGGGAAATGAAGTGATCCTCTAAGTGAGAGGTAATAGTACCACCCAAGAAGAGACACTTGTGAACTGGAAGGATCCATTTAACATCCATCGGAATAGTCCACAATGGATGCGATGATCGTTATAGCCAAAAAATGTGGAAATATCTGTCTAATATCCTGCAGAATAGTCCACAAGGATGGGAAAACAATAGCAACCATTATAAAACATTCTCAGTAAGATAAGTACTAAAATAACCGAAATAATTCAACTATCTTAGCACATGTGAAAGTAAACATGAAATACAAACATCCGCATAATAGTCTTATAAATGTTCATAATCCATGCATGAAGAATGTGCTGGCCTTGAAGGCTTCTGTTATTAAGTAAAAATTTCAAGACACATGTTTACAATGTACATCACTAGCTCCAGTAGTGTAGCATTGGAGCCACTCCTTGCTCCTCAAAGAACTAGCTTATCTCTCTAATGCCTTGTGGGAGGAGCTAAGTTGAAAAGTTCTTTGCTCATACAATGAGGAAGTATATATAACCAAGGGTGAATATTTCATTACCCTCATGATTTTTTGACTTCCTATGAATTTTCAACTTACGCAAATATTTACATTTCATGTGTGTCCTTTGGAACTCCACTTTACAATACATTTTGAATACAATATACATGATCCATAATAGTGATGTGGCATATGACCACTTATGACATGACACTGCTAACATGGACAACTTGATGATGTGGTAATGTCAAGTCACTATTGCTGCTAAGTGCTGGATGTCTTCTTGAAGATGCTTTCTCTCCATTTTCGCATGCCTTGGTGATGCAAAATCTTCAATGATCTCCAGTCTAGGATAGTGGTCGCAAACTAGTGTCCCTTCGATTTCTCTTGATTAATCAAATTGTAAGTTCAACTACAAGAGAGTCTTTAGGAATGCTTACTTCCTTCTTCTCCTTATCCATCATCTTTCCATGACATGATAGTGTACATGTTCTTGTAATTCATTCATGACAAGATGAAATCAATCCGAAAACCCCTTAGTCTAAGATGATGCATTTTGATCCATTAGCTGAGACTAGAACAAGTGTCAGGATGGGAAGAGGGATTCAGTGATTGCATATTGTGTAGTTCTAGCAGCCAGGGGAAAATCTTGAGCTCTCAGGCTATGTAGTGCACAGCCCAGGCACGCCTGAGGGACCAGACTGCATAATTTCTAGAGTCGAGGGGCGGGGGGGGAACAGGATGAGGGAATGGACAATTGGAGAGCCAACTGCACAGTCATGGGAGTCAAGGGCGGTTGGGCTACTACGAAGTTTCATATTTCAAGGACTCAGGGGATGAGCTTGAGGCTTGAAGATGCAAAGTGTGCAATTTAAGCCAGGATGGGGACATGACTACACAATTCTAGAGGTTAAAGTCATGACTTGGGTGTAGAAATTACATAGTATATAAGTCCTAGGAGTTAGGAACTACGCATTGTGTAGTGCCAAGCAATAAGGTCACAGTTAGAGGTATGATACTACACAGTGCGAAGCTCAGGAGAGGCCCGATGAAGCTAGGTTTCTCGATCGGGAGGTGTTTCAAAAATGGCTAAGTGTGGGATCGATGAGATAGATGCAAACGGTGATGAACTTCGACTATGATCACACACTTAGAATACTTTGATGACACGAAAACATAGATCACCCAAACACATGAAAAAAGCATTTCCCTTTGTGCAAAAACTTTATGACAAGTGATACACTTAAGATATACTTTGGGATGATCATGACGACACATGTACGACAATGTTGAAAACTTTGTAAATGAGTGCAACAGGTGTTCACATAGTTAGAAAAAATCATATACACAAAGAAAAACCTTTGGAGCCATTATAATAGGCTTGTAAACATTGCACGGTAGCTAAACATGCCAAAAGGAAACAATTAACCCAATGTACAAAAGGAATAAAACACTACAAGAAAGGCCATGAAATAAGCTCTAATGTTTGCAAAAATAATGTACAAGACCAAGAGAGGCTCTAAAACTGAGTGTAAGCCAAAATTTTGGAGGGTGTTGCAGCAACTGCAACACTTGGCGACACACTGGTTGAACTCCAACTTCTCTATCTTGGTTAACTTATTCTTTGTAGGGCCTCAATTCTTTAGGGAGTATTGATTCATCGTGCAGATTACTTTTGCCTTCCCACTCACACCACAATAATAGATAGTCCCCTTTATATATTTTCAGTTGAACACAACATAAGATTCAACAATATCACAATGTTTTGAGTTGGGAAGGGTAGTGTAGCTCACGAGTTTAAGATTTTTAGAGTATAATTTTTCATCTCTGGTGTTGCTTCACTGCCAATAGGCTTGGACAATACTCCGACTAAGTGACATAGGAACAAAAAAAATTCTTCGCTGCCAGCGAGCCTGGACAGTACCCTGGTGGAGTTGCTTGCTTCACCTCTCTGTGCGGCGAGCCTTTCTCTTCTTTTTCGTTTATTCATTTATTTTAAAGAGAAATGTGCATTGAAACTTATTTACTTTGGGGCAAAAGAGGGATCTTGACTTATTGAGAGCATAAGAGTTTGTTCCTTTAGAGAATCATATAGAGACCTATCATTTAGGTTTGCTCGTTTACATTTTCTCCTCCATTTCTACTAGTTGGATAAGCATGAAGACACCAAAAAATAAAGACCAAGTTTAGGCATGAGGTTTCCAAAATAAACATGGGTTCATAGTTGGACCAAAACTCTCCTTACGGATATATCATATTTTTCGTTGGAATTTCATCAACCAAAAGATATAACCAACACAAGGAAGATGGACAAAAGGCTAGCCAAATGTCGAAGTGTCAGAAGACTCTTTAGAGTTTGGCCACACACATACTTAGAAGCCACAACATCCACATGCAAAACACTTATTCACATGAATAAAACCAAAACAAAACTCAAGTAAAACAAACAAACAAAACAAGAAAAGACTATGTACACAGTGTAGGGCACAACCCCAGATCTTCATTGAAAATAATTTTTTATGGCTTGGCCATTGAGAGGGAGAGATTCAATTTTCTTGTCAGGTCATTGAAGATGATAAGTGTGTTGGCCAAGATTTTTGTGCACCGTGAATGGACCAATCCATAGGGACTGAAATTTAGTGTGTTTTCCTTTGTCCTCATGGGATTTATCCCACTTTAAAACTAGGTTACCCATAGTGAAGTTATTCTTCCTTACAAACTTATTATCGAACCACCTCTTGATACAATTATGGTGAAGTGAATTTTTTTCTTTTTCTTTCATCCTTTATTCATGTAGCTTGTGAAGGGTGTCCACCCTACGCTGCACTAAAAAACATGGCTTGCCTTGGGATTATTGTGAGAGTTGGAGGGCAGGCAAGTAGATGTTGGGTGGGAGGATGGATTCTTTTCTGTATACCAAGAAGTAAGGGGAGGTGTCCAGGGAAGGCTTTGCCGTGACTTGGTCAACCCATAGGGAATTTATGAAACCGAATTTCTAATTTTGTTGCTCATAAAATATGGTCCTTTTGATAATGCAAATTAGGTTCTTATTTGTGGATTTAACAAGACCATTCCCCTACGTATAATAATTAGCTAAATGTTTAAATATAATGCCATTTTCCAATGCAAAATCATAAAGTCTTAGCAATGAAAAATATGTTGCATTGCCGAAAACAAGTGAAGTAGGAATGATGAACCTAGAAATCATGTTCTGCTGAAGGAAATTTATGACTTCTTGATCATTCACTTGTTTGAGTGGAACTTCTTCTATCCAACATGTGAAGTAATCTGTGGCATTAAGGATGTAGTAGTTCTGCTTTGATGAATGCAGAAAAATTTCTCCAATAATATCCAAGCCCCATTGTTGAAAAGGTTCATCCACTACAATGGGTTGCAATCGGGCGGCTGACTTCTTATTTCTTCCAACACTCCTTTAAGAGACATAACACTAGCGGGTGTAAGAATGAATATCTCTGAATAATGTAGGCTAGTTAAAACCGGCCCACAAAGTGACCCCCGACTGGTCCGTAGTGGAGATCACACAATACATTTTTTGAATCATGTGCTTCCAAACATCTGAGCAGTACTCCATTGTGGTGATTTCTGAACAACACTCGATGCACCAAATAATAGGAAAATTATTTAATTCTAAGTGCCCTCTTTTTCCATGCGGAAAAGTGGGAGGGAAATCTATTGTGCTCAATGTATTGGTTCACATCAGTATACCAAGAGTTTGAGCTAATAGTGGGGGAATCTCGCTCGATGTTGTACATCTCAATTTATTTCTCACATCCTGAAAGATCTTCTTCTTCTTCCATTGTGTTCATTGCTTCCGCCACTAGTTGACAAAGACCATGGCCCTTAATTGTGTGAACAGGCTTGATCTGTAGATAATATTCTTGCAACCCAATCATCTAGTTCTCTCTTCTTTCACCCAAATCTTGTTGAACAAGAAATGATCTGACTCTTCGGTGTAGAAAAAAGATAATGAAATGAGGCTGAAAGTGATTTACCGCCTTGTATACTACATAAGCTTGTTTATCCACGGTGAAGTAGTTAAGTTCTGGTCCTTGCAGACACAAACTAATAAAGGAGATATGTCGCTCATTATTTAGTTCATTCTTTTGGGTTAGTACAATGGTGAGAGAAGTTTTAGAAGAAAAAGTTAGAGCAAGAAATCTTTATTGAAGTTAGGGATGTACAATGTAAATTCTTTTACTATAGCCTACTTAATACGGGAAAACAAATTCTTTTCCCTTGTATCCCATTTATAAAATGCATCCTTCTTCACAATCTCCTGTATCAGATTAACAATATGGGTGTAGTTGGAGATGAAGTTGTGGAGGAAGTTTATTTTCCCCAGGAAGGACTGCATAGCCTTCTTATTCACTAGGAAGGGAATCTGCATGATTTTTTTGACCTTGTTTGGGTCTACCTTGATCTCACATTTGGAAATAATGTGGCCCAAGAGATTACCCTCAAGCACCGCGAAGATACATTTCTTGGGATTCAAGGATATCCCGTACTTGAAACATCGCTTGAAATTTTTATTTAAATACCATATGTGGTATGTGTTGAGTTTCCACAACCATGGATCTAGGATAGAATCTTAAAATATACGACACTATCAAACCAATAATATAAACGATATTACTTTGCACAATGGAATATAAACAACAACAAATTAGACATGCATAGAATATAGACAGCTTTTTACAATATTCAACCCAACTTCGTTTTATTAAACAAAATATAATACAACAGTCTAGGGCTCCCGTACCTAGGATAATGGCCCTCATACATCCACCAGTACAAGATACAAAACTTGGGCTTGGTTTCAGTCTATCGACAACCAATCTACCCTAAAAAAGATAATTTGACCATCTGGATGATGTAGTTGACTCTCTTAGCTCCTCTCGGTCGTACCCTGTACCTTCCTGGTCCTTCAACTCCCGATCTGCAACTCCTGCCTCTATCAATGCTCCAAGTCCATCTGGCCATCGAACCTCGACTATCCAATCTGCTCACTAGTTTATCGTTCGTCCATCAACACATCAACACAATGAGGCTCTTGTAGATTTGTTCATAACTCCACTTGTGAAGAATGCTTGATCTTCCCATTTATGCTCCTCAGCTACTTAGGGACTTCAACCCACTATGGTCTTCCTGTGCTACACTGATGAAGACCAACACAGGGCATAGAGGGCTGCCACCTATCATTGTAAGATTTCCATCTCCTATAGTGAACACAGGCTAGGAGGAATTCCCTTCGTTTGTTGTAGATGTACTTCTCCACACTCATGTCTCGGGCTCCATAACTGCTCTTGGTTGATCAGATCCTTGAGCCCAACAACTTCCTCTCTCACAACTACTGTTGTCCATCAAGATGTTGCCCATCAAGCTCCAACTTGGATACTATCTCACTGTCCTCCAGTAGACCATAAGTGCCTAATCATGTCCACACTTGATCCACTCTCATGCTTCCCTCCAACAGTACACAAGTGACTAATCCTCATTGTAGCACCTGCTCCTAGTTAGGGCATCCAACACCTAGGAAACCCTTCCACATGGTTGCTAACAGGCTTCCAAACTATCCTCTCCTAGGATATCATCCACTAGAATCAATTCAACCTTAACATTGATCCGAATTTAAATAGGAACACAACAAATTACGGATATAACCATAAATACAAAGCTGCAGTAGAAATAACACTTCCATTCATTAATATCAAATAATGAAATATGCCTACAAATAGAATGGAAATGATACTATCTCGTGCGATGGTAGATTATGTATAAGAAGAGATGTGGTGGCTACATGCCTTTGAACTGAGTTACAATGAGGATCAAGGGCCTTTTTATTATTGAACAACAATAGAAAACCCTAAACAACCAAAACCCTAACCCGAGGAGATGTAACACCAAGAGTTTATGGGCCCTATTATGCTTAGTTGGGCAACCAACTACTCAGGGTCATAACTTGGTCATATTATCTCCGTTTGACATGCATGATGCCTTGTTGGAAATATCTCTGAGGAATACAACTGAAAATTGATTTCAATAAAATTTCCCAGAGTAATATTCCCAAAAAAATGTCATTTAAGGCCTCAAAACGACTCCGGAAGTTCAAGACTCGAAAAACTGCCAAAACTAGTAAACTGTGCTACAATTAAGGAAACTGAAAAACTGAAAGAAACAATGGTGGGGGTCTAAGTGGAATAGGTGGGTGGCCACCAATATCCACCTAGATCATTCCTCCCCACTTAGGAAGCAACGGTCTCCATTGCGTTGGGTTCCTCCATGAGATGAGGAAACTTCTACCGAACTTGGTCCCTAGTGAGCCATTTTCCTTAGTGCAAGAGTTGTTAGACTTTGACAACTCGATATAGTTGGATCTTCTGTTGCAGAGTGTTCTTGATCTATGTGTCCATGATCCGATCATTTGCAGCTCGTTCCATGCAATTTGGATTTAACTTTGTTGGTGTGAGTTGTTCTGAATGTCAGATGTGTCCAGTAATGGTGGAAAGTATGGTAAAAGGGGATCCACGTTAAATACTAGGTGCAGACCAAGGAATTGGGGAATTATGAGCTCAAAAGAATTATCTCCCACAGCCTTGGTGATGGTGTATGGCCCATATTGAAGTGGGAGAATCTTGCGGCGAGACCCAGCGAGGCGCTCCTTTTGCAAATGTAGCCAAACCTTGTCGCCCACCTGGAACTTGTGTGGCACCCGATGCTGATCATGCCACTACTTGTACTTAGCATTAGCTTTGTCCAATATGTCATGGAATTGTTGTCAGGTTTGTTGAATGTGCTCAATGAAGCAATTTTCCTTGTCAACTTTGAACTGGACATGATCTGAATCTTCGTGCATTGCTACAAATGGTATGGCCACATCAAAGGGACATAGTGGTTGGAATCCCAAGCCCACCTAAAAAGGGTTGTGGCTAGTCAAGCTGTGGAGAGCCCAGTTGTAGCTGTGTTGTGCATAAGGGAGGCTTTCATCCCATGTGCGTGGATTCTTTGAGTTGTACATGCACAGAATGTGTATGATCATCCTGTTGACGACCTATGTCTGACCATCAATTTGGGGACGGAAAGTTGTGGAATTAGTGAGCTTGATGTCCATAATCGAACAGAGACTGGACCAAAATGTACTGAGGAACATACTGTCCCGATCTGAGATGATATACTGTGCGATCCCAAAGTGAACCCACACTCGTTCAAAGAAGAGTTTAGAAGTGGCTTCTGTTGTGATACTCTTCTTGCAGGCCGCCATAATGGCCATATTTGAGAATTTGTCGACGACCACAAAAACACAGTCATTTCCCTGCTTAGTAGAAGGAAGGCCTGACATGTAATCCATGGAGATGGATTCCCAAGGTCGACTAGGGGTATGCAATGGAGTATAGAGACCTTGCTTCTTGATGGTTAGTTTGGCAATGGCATAGGCAGTGCAGGATCTGATGTACTTCTCGACATCCTGTTGAAGATTCAGCCTATAGAAATACTTCTACAGTATTGCCACCATTTTCTTGACCCTGAAATGTCCAGCGGCCCGACTGTAGTGCGCTTCCCAAATCATCTACATATGCTCACTTGAAGGAACACAAAGGTGTCCCAGGTGGAATAATAGGGCATAATCGAGGTGAAAATATGGAACTTGCTGACCCTCCAAGAGCGTATGGTATGTGTGGTTGAATTCTGGGTCACTTTTGTAGGGAAGTGGCCAATCAGAAGTATCGTGCCCACAAGAGTTGAGCACAGTTGTTACAGATCTGATACCACTTGTTATAGCTCTGATACCACTTGTTATGCTCTTAACCTACAAAAAGGTACCCAAATACAGAATATGCGAAGAAAGATACCCAGAACATAGAATAATGAGAGTCAATAGCAAATATTTTATTATTCAGAAAGTAATGTTCACTGGCCTCTTCGAGGGGGCAACCTCCAATAGAGCAGAGCTCGATTCAAAAATAAGACACGATGCTCCTCGCAGGGAGTCTCTATCCTTTATATATGACTCATACATGCAATACCATGTGTTTTATTAATACCATCTATCTAATACTAGGCCCATTTGCAACTAACTGTGGTCTTGTCATTAATAGTGGGTTAACCACTTACAATTATTAATATGGGATTTATTGACTCTTTATTATGACGTGATCCCACTACATAAATAAGGGGGTTAGGGTGGGACCCTAACATGCCCTCC
>APFE030928586.1:269707-301635 GCA_000404065.3 Pinus taeda | reverse complement strand
TCCTCATAGTAAAGCATTTCACCCGACATCAAAAAATATTAACGACCTCATGCTTTAAGGGGCAACTGTTATAGACATTTTTGGGCACTTTAACCCCAATCACAAATGTCCATAAACTGAGGGCTCCTAAGTCCCTAAAAGTGTTGCTTCATTGCCTAATGGAACAAGGTCAACTGATTACATCATCTCCCAGAAGTTCTCCACTGAAAACTGCTCATAAAAGGTCAAAACTGGACCATACTGAAAGCTCAATGCAGAGGGTGCGATGCATATCAACTTCCCAATGTACAGGGTGCGATGCATACTGATTTTCTCCTCTGTAGGGTGTGATGGTTAGGAATGGACAAATGGTAGGGACAAAAATGTGAGGTGGAAGATCATGGAATCTTCCAGAAGCTTCCCCTCTAACACTTGCCACTCCATTTTCGACCAGGGATGAGTAAGAGATCATCATTCTCCAAGTGGAAGAAGGAACTATCAAAGAGAAGACACTAATCAAGATCCCAAAAGATGACTCACCTTCTGTAATCATCTATATATGGATCCCTCATCACAGAGATCCAGAGGCTGGAATTTTGTATCTTATAGAGAAGTGTTGTTGGTTTTATGGTGTACATTCATAGTGTTGGGTGATCTAAGCTTTGCTTGAGGTGAAGAAGGGCTTCTTAGCTGGAGGATGATGCTGGGTCAGAGCACATGGTTGTAATCTTCTTGCTACTTTCATCTGAATAAAGCTATTCTTGTTTCCTTCCATATTCTTGTGTACTTGTTTATATATGAATGTATATGGTTAATGCACATCTGATCCTGCATTATTTATGAATTTAGATCTTTGTTTCTTGCATAGTAGTATGTTGTTGTGAATCTACAGGTCCCTTTGAAGCTGGGCAGACAAAGAAGAAGTGGCAAAACCCTATCAAGAAGGAGAGGAAATCGAGCGCAAGACTCAGGTTGGCCCTCTTGGTTCTCCTCTCATCTATTTTCATAAAAGGAATCAACAGTAGACTTTGATTGTTTGTTTCTAAGATAGCCACCCATCTTAGTGGGAATATCAGCATCCGAGTGGACACTATTCCTGTATAAATAAGGGGATGAATTATACAATAATTCCCTAAAGAAAAGGTGAATCTCCTCCAAATACCCCAATATATTCATGAATCTAAATCACTTTTTCATTAGTAATGATTACATGATGTTTATATATACCTATTCAACATTGTACATGTGACTCATTTATTCAAATTTATATTATTTCATTTACATTTACCCAATTTCATATCTATATCTTAACCCCATATATTCCCCCTTTATGATTGTCCTAAAGTATAATAATAGATGGACAAATAAAATAAATGGTGAGATAATTTTGTTTGAGTATTTTAAGTGAATATATATTCATAGAAAAAAACCTAGCAAATTGAACCTAAGTAACAAAGTGGCAACATATTTCAGTTACTGAAATAAAGTCATTACTTAAGAGCCTAGCTAGGTTAGGAATCAAAATGAACGGTGGTTGGATAATGTTGAAGTACCTTGTCAACAACAAGGTTAGTTTCACTTGAATAATTCTTATTTTTCCAAGGATAGGGTGACAGAGTTTTGTTGCATATTCTTGTGACATAGCTTCAATGGTTATCTTATCATAAGGGTAAGAAATATAGGATTTATGTAGCCGGTAAGTTTGAAAATTATTTAGTTAATGTAGGTAATTGGTAATATTATTTCTATAATGTAATAAAAATAGAATGGTCATTATCTCCCTATTTATTAAAAATAAAAATCATGAGAATAATCATTCTTAGTTATATAATAATACAATATATTACTAATTACTAACCCAACCCTGTAGAATCATGGGATTCTTAAGCTATAGGCATCTTGTAGTGGTACTTGACCAAAGTTCCAGCGAATTTAAGTAATCATATTCTATGAACATGTGTTCATTGTCTTATCATGAAGCATGGGTTCATTCATGAATATAAAAATTAATTCAACATGAAGCTCCTAATTGATATGATAAATCACACTAAAATGATTATACTACTCATATTAAATGAAATATATGTAATAAATATTACTAATTTATGTTGTCATATTCATATATTAGTCATATATGTTTAAACTTGACCTATGCTAATTTTTTTGTTAGAAATTTATAACAATGTCACTCAAGACACATCAAAAACTGTTGAAAATTTCTAGCATACAACTTAGTACAAATGTTAGAACTAACATTTTTTATTGCGCAATCACAAATTTATCAAATTGTATAAAACAAATGAGTAAATCATAGCTCCAAACATGGAGGGGGGAGGAAACATTGCATCGTCCAAATGAAGGTGAAAAGGAGTTATGATGATTAAAAAGTTAAAGGCTAAATTCGAAAATCACACTTCCAGAAGTAAAGAATTTTGCAATTTGAAAACATAGCAATAAAATTACATTATAGTTGTAAGTGAGAGACAATGCACTTCTAAAAGTGAGATAGAAATCACACTTCCAAGGAGTAAGACAATGTTGGTATCATCCATAGGGGCATAATGAGGGGGTGGTAGGAGCCATTATAGAAATAAAAATATAATATAATGGCCATTCAATATAAGGTGGAATAGGTACACTAATTTTGTTATGATTAAATAAGTCCTACTAGTTAGTTAACATGGAATAAATTTATCGTGTCCTATTTAAACAAGGAAACTAGATAATTATGAGGTGGTTATGAATAGGTTTATATAGATAACTATTCCTAAGGATGGAGTACTATTTATGGAGCCTATGTGGAAGAATATTATATTTCGAGCTCAGCTAATTTAGAGATTTTCATAACTTAAGGGGGAAGTTAACTTGAGTGCATTCCTTCTATAAAAGGCTCATTGTAAGGTGTTTCCCTATAACAATTCTCATAAATAAAGTTTGGTCACTTTTGAATATCTTGTTTATGATTCATTTTTTGAGATTTATTTTTTTGCAAGTTCTCTAATACATTATCAAATATTCAAGGAGGTACATAAATAAGAGTGTATATTGGGTCCAATATGCTTCTAGAATTCATAATAGATAAATTTTTGATCAACTTCCTAGGGATACAAGGCTGAATAGAGTTAACCAATTAAATAGATTAAAATATATATTTTGCTCAAAAGGATACATTTTCCTTAATGGAAACCAAAACTACAAAAATATATTATATGAGTGAAGCAAGATGAGAAGGAAAGAAATAAGGGACTAATCCTTGAGGGCTTGACATAAGACCTAAAATTAAGATCTCAAAGGAGTTGAATTGGCTAGGTCATATACAATAATATTAATTAGATGATATTTGGGGTCATATACTAATTTTGAGTCCATGACCTCACCGTGCTTATTTGTTATCCATGAGAAGAGCTTTATGAGCATCCACTCTTATTATTCTAGTCCAAGAAATCCTCAAGCACCTTACCTTCCACTTCCTCAACAACGAGTTAATGGGAAATGAAGGGTTTGATGTGCCAATACAACTCCAACATTCTAAGAAAAAAGTATCTTAGATATGATTGGTGTTATCATATAAAAAGTAATCACTTGGACATAATTCATTAGGTGGATCAAAATACACCACACAATATGCCTTTTTACATTAAAACCTAGTTTCGCCTAAGGAAATAGCCTAGGGAGCCACCTTTTCTCAGTTATTTCCATTAATTAATTTACCCACATGAGAATTACCCATAAATTCATTAATTTTATGTTATTTCCATATTTTTACCCTTTAAAGTGAAAATAATTCTAAATATTTTCACGGAGATATTCCATTTCCACGGAGATATTCCATTTCCATAGGAACAATTTAATAAATCATTTATTTATTGATTATTACTTAATATTTTAAACATTCTCATAGAAATAATTTATTAAATAATTATTTATAAAATTATTTCTAACTTATTTGACCATTTTACCTAGAAGTAATTTAATAAACCCATTTGTTTATTTAATTATTTCTTATTTACCATTTTTTATTAATTAACTCAAGAATTCATTATTTTTTGAGTTCTTTATCTAAATAAATGTTATTAACCATTTCTTTGACATTTTTATCTCACAAATAATAATAAAATACCAAAACTTACATATTTATTTGGTCCAACAATATTTTTTTATTTGACCATATCAAATTTGACAGGACATTTTTTTATAAATAAACATTTTTCTTCTCCTCATTCTACCATGACCATTATCATCATCGAAATTTTGATTTTATGACATTTGAGTGCTTTCCACTAGAGCCTCACCATATTCCTTTTCTTTTATTTTTATTTTCTAAGTACAACCAGTCTTTTTGAGAGGGGTAGCCACAACAACTACAAGAAGGAATCATAGAAGAGCCCTCCCAATGAGGAGGTCATCTTTAACCAATTTTAAAGGACTTCTCTAAATATGTATTTAATTAAAGAGTTTTATTTTGGTATGGAAGTTTTAGATTATTATATATTACAAATATATATTTACATCCTAGTTTTTTGTTGCTTTAATATTTTCATGTATATCTATTTTAATCCCTCATCATTGTTGTTAGCCTATTAGCCATCATAGGAAAAGTTTATTTTCTAACCCTTGTGTGGGAAAATGACTAACATATGGTGACTCCACTAGGGAGCTAAAAACTTTAGTTCATGATGGTTTTTTGTAAGTCTTTTCTTCCTTTCCTCTATTTTTAGGAAATTATTATTTGTTCTTATTGTTTGGAAAGAAGTGGTGTTTTTTTCATTTTTTTTTCATTCAAGTCAGACGTATCGGCAGTGTAGCAAATGAAAAAATTTGTGCAAACCTTGAAAATAGAAACCCTAGCAAGTCAATGTAGGTTTCAAGCTGAAACCTTAGTTGTTGAATGAACTTTTGGCTCCAATAGATGTGCTATGAAATACATTATCTTCCTCAACCTACAAGAGACAACACACGTATTTTTTTTCACATTAGTAAAATATTTCAAAACTTACATTTTTTTCCTTTTCTTTTTTGCTTTTTATTGGTTGCAAGGTTCTAAGTCCCATCCTATTCATAGTCGGTTAGTAAGCCTAGATCTATTAATTTTTTTTCTAGGAGAAAAAATAAACCCCATGAAGGCTTATAGTAATTCTCCACCAAAGTGGGTTGGGGGGTTGAAATGGGAGTTTACTGCCATAGGCTAGAAAAACCCTTTGTCAACACTATTTTTTACAGATTTGAAAACCTATTTCCTTATTATAGATTGAGTTCGATAAATTCCCATATTTCTTTTTATTCATATTCCATTTTCTAGCTCTTTTAAACCTCTATCTTGAGTAAATATGCTTATGACCCATTTGTAACCCTTAAACCCCTATTTCTCTATTATAGCCTCTACATTATGTTGGTTTTTTGACAATAGATCAGATTTCACTTCTGTCCTTGTCATTTATCATAATTCAAAACATCTTTTTTCCCATTTTCAAGCCTCTCTTTGCACTAAAGACTCTAATTGGGTGGTTAATAAATTTCTTTTAGTGAATCAACAATTTATGTTTTATTGCAGCAATTTATTTATTGTTATATGCAATTTGTTTCATGTTATTTTAGTGAAAAATAAATTATTTTCAAGTTGTACCACATACACTTTTGCACACACCTACAAACCATTAAGTAAACAATTCTTGGTTGGAGACCCTAATTTGAGCCTTTAAAATCAACCCTATCTTAAAAAAAATTATTAATCCCACTTGGGAATCAAAATAATCTTTTAATTAGGTTAGGATTAGTGGGATTGAAATCCAAATAAAATGCATCAATAACTATACATTGAGACATAGATGGTTGTCTAATAGGGAGATTAAAATCCTTCACCATCCAATGGTAAAAGTTGATGTGCAGAAGAAACTTGTAAATGGGGTAAGGTTTACATTCTGAATAATGGTGGTTCCCCTTGAGGATCCAACCCTCTAGATTGGAATCTAGGTCCAAATTTGACACCCAAAAATTGAAAGTCTCTCACACTGAACAGATAAAGGTAACCATAGTGGTCAATTTTTGTAGGTGGTGATTTTGGGAAGAAATGATACCTCTTCATCTCGTTTCCAAGGATGTTGCATAAACATTCCCTCAAACAAAGGAAGAGGTAATTCAGAAAACAATGCATAAGACTTGATCTATGCCTAGTCAAGATATTTATACACTTTCATCCTTGATGCTCCTCGTTCTTTCCCAATTGATCATTTTACACCAGGGGGCATTTTATGTTGTTGACTGTATGATTGGGTTTGTAGCATACCAATATTCTTCCCCATATCTATAAGGATAGATGGGATATGGCAATGCCTGGGGATGGGTGGAGCAACACCTCTTACACTTACCCTCCCTTAGCTCTCTCTTTCATTTCATCAAAATGAGGCATATGTGGCTCTTATGCATATTCCCATACGCATTAGCATGTTCTTGGGAAAACATCTACACCACCTATCTATCAAAATGTGACAATGAACCCTTATTATATCCACATCCAAGAATCCATTCCCTTGGACACCATCACCTCAACCTCCCATGCCTCACTAGGAACCTCCTTAGTAAGTTCATGTTCATGCTTATTAGAATGTACACAATCCACCTAATCTAAAGAAAAGGATCAAGGGTAAAGGAAAGAAAAATTCCCAAAATCAAGGTAACCAAGGTAACTAAGGAAACCAGCCTAATACCAACCAGGATGACAAATAAAATACTATAAATCAACAACATGGAAATTTACCCAAGATAAACATGTATATTTGAATGAAAATGCCTTGTGCCTATTACAGTACATGCAGCCATTACACTTACGAGTGTCCCCTCCTCCCTAAGATGTATAGGATATGAGAAAATCAAGAGACTACAAAAAGGGAGAATCAAACTCATTCTACTTCCACTCCACCTCCTTTGCAGCTAGCTATGATTCAGAGACTATTCCCAAACCAAGTGTACATGGCCACTCATGATGTTCAGAATGCTCCTCCTGCTCTCCCTCCCACACAAACTAGGAATGTAACATATTAGATCCTAATGATTGATTATTCCAATGTAAATCTATCCACTCAGTCACATTGATATGTGTCTCCTTGTAAGATACCGCTAACATCATCCATAGATCTTATGTTGTCAACAAATGGTACTCTAGATATGCACTAACCAATAGTTGAGGTTCCTCCTAACATTATCAAGGGAACATTACATCATAATTCTACCACTTCCCTTCCATCGGGCACCCATTATTATGGCATTATATAATACACGACATAGTCTCCTACTACTATGTGAGTGTTGGAAGTCCCCTAGATGTGACCTTCACAATGTAAGGCTCTCATCTCTTCTTTGGGCATTATGGATCCATCTAATGATTGAATAATTGTCCTTGACATTGATAACAGAGACTCTCCACATTTCTTCCCATCCTATTCTTTTCAGATCCCTACATCCATCTAGAACATTATTATTCATTGGTTTATCATTGATGAAGAGGAATCCACATGTGTGATATCCATGCATGTCTAGAAATAGCTCATACATGTAAACCTATATTCATTTATGATCACATTTAGATATATGATGGTCGACCCTCGAAACCAATAAGCTTTTACCACAATTTCCCTACAGAGTTGGCTGGAAAGCAAGTCTTTTTCAATGTTGAGGCTATTGACACCCATTTAGATGATAATTTATTGCTAGGATGTAGTTTCATGTACAACATAAAGGATCTTAATTCCTTTGTATATCGTACCATGAGCTTCCCCCATAATGGGAAGATTGTCGCTATTAACCAATTGACATACTATTATGCAAAGATTCAGATTAATCCTAAAAATGTCATTTTCTCAATGGTTGGAAATAAACATTTCCTTTTATCATTGAGATCATTCCTAGAGCCTATAAGGATTCCTATTTTATTGGGGCATATTATGGCCCACCACCTATTTTGACTACACCTAACACCTCTTAGGTTTGCATGGTGTTTGGGTCTCAAGTTTCTTAGCAACCTAGTCCCTCTTTCTAGAAACCAACACCTTAGTAATATGTTGTCACAAATTCAACTCGTATACATGTATGTGTACCCCTTATCCATTATCCATTCAATTATATACCTTTCATATTACCACCAATAAGAGTATTCAGCATGCCTATGCTAGCTATGTTGAATTTTCCTAATATCACACTAGGGATTCCATTTTGGTACTTGGATTCTCTTTCCAATACCCCTCCCAACCATCCTAAACCCTATTTTTCTTTAATACCCATCCAAAGTTTCCTAATTCCTCCCTTTGTTGCTTAATTTCCACGGAAACCTCAATAGGGTTTCTATCCTATTGTGCAAGCATCTAGTAAAGGGGAAAAAGATAAGAAGAAAGGGGGCACTAATAAGACAAGTTTGGTTGTGGCTTCTCAACCTTCTGCACCTAATTCTACACCACCATGTGCTTTCTATGGTATTCAAGGCCACGCCACCAATAACTATCGCACTCTCCCTTGGGTAAATGGTTTCATTACCTTGGGTGAGCTTTAGCCATACCAAATGGTTCTCAAGATGTAATTCACCCTCCCTACATCATCTAATAAAACTAAAGAATTACACACAAATAATCCATGCACTTTGTGTGAAATGTACAAACATTATTCACATCATTACCCACATCTCTAAAATTTGTATGATACACTCATCATTCTTCACGAAATGTACACTTCTCATAATGGATCTTCCACTCCTCTACTTATAGCACCTAGCACCTCTTCTCTTTTTGGGAAGGGAACTAGTCAATACATCATCATGATTGGTGCCTCTCACATGGAGATGGAAAAAAAACTTGTACATATTCTTTACTTTTCATCATCTATGTGGTCAACACCTTAGAATCCTAGTGAGAGTTTTATTGTGCACCTTCAGAAATACCTTCAACTTCAATGTCACTTTAGTCTTAAAATTGGTGGAACTTCAGTCCACTAGTCAATGATCTCCCTCACTAGACATTGTGCATGTGAACAATGTCTCCCATGATGATGATTTAGATAACTCTTTATCATTGAAATAATGTTTTCCTTCACATTATCACATTTTAATCTTCCATTGATGAAGGCATTATGGAGTCTATGACCACACCATATTGTTGATGGGATGATATGCATCATCGTTCCTATCTTCTCCCATAACAACAAAGCCCATATGACCAATATGTTGTGGAATCAAAATAATTTATTCATGGTAAGGTAGATTGGTTTAAGAACCCCATCCTTGCCTTAGTTGATTTCGAACAGGGGAACATGGCCAATATTTCACCTACCATTAAGTTGAATATATCTAGCAAAATTGGAGTTGACAAATACGTCTCGCTAGGGGGAAATGCACACCTGAAGAAGTTGTCACATACACAAAGTTATTCAAAGAATTTTGAGATATATTTTCTTGGTCCTATTCTAAGATATTTGGTCTTGATCCATCCATTATTGTGCATCGCATCGACACTTAGTTGGTTTCTTTCTTGGTCCACAAAGGCCTATTCACCCCACCAAACATGATGACATTAAGGTTCAAATATTAATAATATCATATAAGAAATATTCATCTATCCTATCACTTATACCTCTTGTGTATCCAACCTAGTTCCTCTTTTAAAGAAACAAGGCACCATACGTGTCTGTAAGGAATTTCAAGATCTAAGTAAAGAAAGTCCAAAAGAAATTTCCCTGCACCCTTTATTGACCAAATCATTGATGAGTGTGTGGGTCATGATGATCTAGGTGGATCTTGGTGGCCACCCACCTATCCCATTTGGACCCCCACAACTGTCTCTTTCAATCTTTTAAGTTTCCTAAATTGTAGCAAAGTTTACTATTTTTAGTAGTTTTTTGGGTCCTGAACTTCCGGAGCCGTTTTGAGGCCCTAAACGATGTTTTTTGGGAAATCTGGGGGCAACATGGTTCCATGTAGCATGTTGCCCTTCCCAAAGTGGTAGTGCTCAGATAGATCTTTCTAACGAGCTATTGTATGCGTCAAACGAAGGTTGTATGCCAAAGTTATGACCCCGGGAAATTGATGTACCAATTTACCCAAACGAGGCCCACAATTTGGTGTTTCATCTTCTAGGGTTAGGTTCTGGGATGTGAAGTGTTTTCCATTATTTCTCAACAATAAATAGGCCTTCAAGCCTCATTGTAAGATAGTTCAAAGGCATGTATCCACCACATCTCTTCTCAGAGATAAGCTACCATTGCCCTAGCTGGTTTATTTCCATTTTTGGTTGTAAGCATATTTCAGTATTTTCCATTAATGAAATGAAGCATTATTTCCACTGCATCTTTGTGTATATGATTATATATGTATCTTGTTGTGTTCCTGTTTAAATCCGGATCAGTGGTATTAGAGCGGTCTGCTTTTTCTCTATTTTTCTTTGCATGTCACCAACCAGATCGAGATATAAGGAGTTAGGGCTTGAACTGGTCGAACCTTTGCAAGACCAGCCTCGCAAATCCCGACAGCCTCCCATGGCGGATGAAATGAAAGATGAGGGGGCAGGAGATCCTATCAAAATCTTGCTCGAAGAAGCCCTTGAGTGGCAAAGGAACGCAATGATGGATAGCTTTGCATAGATCCTTCAGTGGCTACCCAGAGGCGATGCATCGACTTCCAAAAGCTACTCTAGAAACGCCACACCATTTAAGGTACAAGTTAATTTTGAAATCCCCATATTTGAGGGTCAAATAGACACAGATGTCATAGATAAATGGTTAAATATGCTAGATGGGTATTTTTTTGTTCATGAATTTTCAAGTCGGGAAGAGATTGTTTTCTCTCTTCTCAAAGCAGCCCCCCATATCAAGAACTGGTGAGAAACCTACTGTGAGCAGAAGGATGAAAATACAGGCTCACTATTTTCAGTCTCACTCACTTGGGATTCATTCCGGGATGCCATCAAGGAGTAGTATTATCCTGTCAAAAGCTATTAGGACAAATACATCAAATGGACCACGCTGTGGCAAGAAAGGGACAAAGATGTTCTAAAGTTCACAAACATTTTTCATACCCTTCGCACATAGTTGGGTATTAAAGATTCTGATCTGCATCTGGTACTCAAATACCATGGTTGCCTACACAGATACATCCAGGAAGAGATGGAGTTCCTGAACATCTCCTCGCTCGGCCTAGCGTACCGATACGCTGTTAAAATCAAGCAAAAGTTCAAACAGAAGAAGCGATACTTTGGATCTACAAATCCGAAGCCCAAAGGACAAAGCCAAGGCAGGGTGACCCAAGACAACCCGTCAAAGCCGTAAGAAAAGAACAACACCACGAAACCAAAGAAGGACACAGGAAAGTGGTGTGAGTTCCACAAGAGTCCCACTCATAACACAAGCGAATGTTGGACCAAGCAGTCGCTAGTGTTCGAGTCAAAGGCTTCCGAATTAGATGGATGTCTGACCTTGAGCTAGAACTTGACAATGGGAATGGAAAAGGGAAGCAGATCATTGATAAATTTCCTAGTGCCACTGTTGCCACCACCAAGATCCAGAAAAATGAGCCCAAAAATCCAGAGGAAGGGAAGCTACTTTTCCACTCACAGATGTGGGTAAAGTGTTCACCGCTGCAATTCATTGTCGATAGTGGTAGCCAAAAGAAGCTCGTTTTAGCAGAGATCATGAAGCGGTTGGGCCTACCAACTACACCACACCTGTAGCCATACAGTATTTGGCGGCTTCATGAAGGACGAGATCTCAAAGTTCGCCAGCAATGTTGCCTTCCCTACAGCATCAAGCCCTTCACAAATGAGGTATTATGTGATGTTACACATCTAGATGTTTGTGACATATTATTAGGCCAACCATACTTGTGGAGGCATGTTGTGTGTGAGTCAATGCCTCACGCTGTCATTATTTCTTTGGATAATTAATTATACAGGATACTAGAGGTAACCCCACCCACCATCGCCTCTTTGATCGCTGCTAAGAAAGGCAACAAGATCATCTCACAGACTAAGAAATTTATTTTTTGTCTAGTTCACTCCCAAAGTAAGGGGGAGATCATTGCTACATCCATGACCCCCGTGAAGGGTTCCTCTACGCAACAGCAACAGTAAAGTAATACGGTCATTACAGAACACAGGAACAACTTCTCCTCACCCATAGGGGTACCACACAAGCTTCAGGTGGGCAAAAAAGTCCGGTTGCATCTGCAGAGAGAACGCCTTACCAGAACCCATCAGAAACACAGACCACTCTGACATGGTCCTTACACCAGTACCAAGGCTATAGGCAACAATGATTTGAAGCACAACATTCCTCCATTCCTTCACTTGCATCAAGTGTTCAATGTGGGCTGTCATCGACCATGCTTCCCACCATTTTTGGACACATTAGAGATTGGAGAACAGCTCACCAGAGATGCAGCTTAGTAGAAGCTTCCTCATCTCAGGGAGGAACTCAATGCAATGGGGACCATTGCTTCCTAAGGGGGGAGGAATTATCTAGGTGGGTGTTGGTGGCCACCCACCTATCCCATTTGGGCCCCCACAATTGTCTCTTTCAGTCTTTTCAGTTTCCTAAATTGTAGCACAATTTACTATTTTTAGCAGTTTTTTGGGTACTGAACTTACGGAGCTGTTTTAAGGCCCTAAACAATTATTTTTGGGAAATTTGGGGGCAATATGGGTACATGGACCCATGTTTCCCTACCCAAAGTGGTAGTTCTTGGATAGATCTTTCTAACGAGCTATTGTATGTGTTAAATGAAGATCGTATGCCAAAGTTATGACCCTGGGAAATTGATGTACCAATTTACCCAAACGGGGCCCACAATTTGGCATTTCATCTTCTAGGGTTAGGTTTTGGGATGTGAATGGTTTTCCATTATTTCTCAACAATAAACAGGCCTTCGAGCCTCATTGTAACACAGTTCAGAGGCATGTAGCCACCACATCTCTTTTTAGAGATAAGCTACCATCGCCCTAGCTAGTTTATTTCCATTTCTGGTTGTAAGCATATTTTAGTGTTTTCCATTAATGAAATGAAGCATTATTTACACTGCATCTTTGTGTATATGGTTATCTCTGTATTTTGTTGTGTTCCTGTTTAAATCTGGATTACATGAGGTTCTATCTTTTATGAATGGATTCTCAAGATACAACTAGATTATTACTCACTTTACAGATCAACATAAAAATACTTTCACCGGTCCTTGCAGAACCTTCACATATAGAGTGACTCTTTTCAGATTAAAGAACAATGGAACCACATTTCAACATGCCATGTCATATCACTAACTATTCAAAACAATGGTTGTAACATTTAGAAGATCTTTTTACCTTCTTTCTTTGATGTCGCAAGTATAATATATTACTTAACCATGTTAAGTGTGTCTTTTTCATATATGGTTCAAATTATGTGATTCATTGTGTACAAATCCAACATTACCATTTATCCTCCCAAATTTCAATCCAATACTAAACTCCCTCTGCCTTGTAGCCAATCTATTTTTAGAGCCTTGATGGGAAATCCAACTTCTTGTGTAGATTCATTCCAAATTATGCTACCACCTCTCATGGGTTTCTTCATCTCATTTGGTATGATATTCTATTTGTATGCAATGACTAGGGCCAACAATCCTTCAAAGCATAGAAACATTCCCTCAACTTTTCTATTTCGATTAGTCGAACTAACTTTGAAAATGACTTCATCTTCTAGATATCAACTTCCACATATGAAATAGCTAAGGCACTAGTATAATAGGATGGTGAGGAAACCAAACATGTCATATATTATGTTAGCAATAACCTCAATGGACCCCCAATGTCCTATTCCAATGAGGAGAAGTTGGCATTGCCTAGAGTTTTCTTTGTTCATAATCTATTTCATTATATGTTAATGTGCACCACCAAGGTCATTACTAATTCCAACCACATGGAATTCTTGTTGAATCTATGGGTTATCAATAGCAGGTATGCTCTGGATTTTTATCCTTTAATAATTTGACTCAGAATTTGTAACACCCAAAAGTAAGAATTCTTGGAACTTTCTGAGTTAATTTATAAATTTCCCACTAGTTTTCAAGTCTTTCACTTGGATGAACACATGTTCACCATATCATCTGATAACCCATGATATGGAGATATCCTCACATAGTTGCAAACCCATAAATTTCCATTTCCTCTAACTAATGATGATCAACAACATATTCATCACCAAGCCCCTCACTACCCTATTCTAGGTGATTATCTCTATTGTCATGGTATTGATACCATTCTGTATCATTGCCTCACTCATGTTGAAAGTGAGAAAATGTTAAATGCTTGAACAATGGTTCTTGTGGTGGTCGCCTCTATAGAATGGCCATTGCTCATAAAATCATTAAAGTTTGATACATTATTCCTTCTCTATTTAGATACTACACTTAGGTAGTCAAACACTACCCTAACTACCAAATATTTTACCCTAAGGCAAGGGTTTTTCACACCCCTTTGCACCTTATTATTTCCATTGGTCATTTCTACAATTGGGACATCAACTTTATGGAGTGTAAACCCACCTCATCTAATGGTCAAATTACATAATTATGGATGTTGACTACTTCACCAAATGAGATGATGCCATGCCCACCTGCAATAACACCATGGAAACCATGGCCCAATTATTATTTAACCATGTCATTTCTTTATTTGGTATCTAAAAGCATTCAGTATTTGACCCTGGACAACACTTTCAAGATGAAATTTGGTAGGAGCTAGCTTAATTTTTAGGTTTTGAGTACAAATATTCATTGTCTTATAAACCACCCTAGGAATGGACAAGTTGAAGTTATCAACAAGATCCTTACGACCATGCTTTAATGGACAGTAAGTAATAAAAAAAATCTGGAATTTAATTTTCTTCTATATGTTATGGGACTATAGAATGTTTGTTAACAACACCACTAGGTTCACTCATTTCCATATTATCCATTGAGGGCAAGTATTATTACCAATCAAGCACCAAATCCCCTCCTTCACCTTGTCATCCAACTACTCCTAGACACTTCTCCCTTAGAAGAGAGGGTCATTATGCTAGAACATGCCAATGAAGACCATCGATTTTACTTATAGAGAATTGAAGTCGAAAAAAGGTGCACCAAAGCCTGATATGAACAAAAGGTCCACTCTTGTGTCTACCATGAAGGTGATGTAGTCCTCATATATGATCAATCTCATAATATAATAGGACATAAAATGGTTAAACCCTTAAAAACATTTGTGTTAGTGGGTTTCCTATGAAAAGGTTACAAAAATTCCTTTTCCTGTGATGGTTCTAGTAGGCTAACAACAAAACAAGTGTGAGAAAACCGTAGAAGCAATAATAATCATTATGATTATATAATAGACCTTTGTAATTAAAAGAGAAGAATAGAAAATATGCAATAAACTACAAAATTTTAAAACGTAACAGAATTACCATATTTTTATACCCAATGAATAAGCTTTTTATTAATCAATATAGATCAGTTGTGGAGAAGTTACACGAATGTGGCTTGTAATATCCTCATACTTTTGAGGGTTCTTAGTATCCCCTTCCTTTGGTTGTAGTAACTAAGCTTTTTTTTAGAGTTATGTAGAGAAAAAAGTGGTAAATGGTGAGACTCTAATGGAGAGTACTCAAATGAAAGAGAAGAAGAGTTTCGACAATGATAATGGTCGTGCTAAATATGAGTGGAGAAAACACACATAGATATGTGTGTGTGTAATAAAATACTAGATTAGACTTGATATGGTGAAATAATAAGATATATGTTGGACCAAATAAATATCTGACCACTTTTGGTAATTTAATATAATTTCTTAAAGGAAAAGGTCAAAGAAATGGTTAATAACCTTTACTTAGATAACTAACTCAAAATATAGTGATTAATTGAGTCTTAATAGAATTGGGTAAAATAAAGAAGAAATAATTAATAATAGGTTTATTAAATCACTTCTAGGTGAAATGGTCAAATGATTTAGAATGAGAGGATAATCAAACTTATATAGAACTTTGGGGCCTTGATCAAGAGTGGACAAGTATGAAATGTAAAAGTTGACCAATGGGTAACCATGCCCCCAAGCATGAGATACGTCCCAAAAAAAAATGATGGTTGAAGGATCGGTTATGAAAAGGTGGGAATGATGCCCCCTAGTGGATGTGTATGTACATGCTATGGGGATGCCCCTAATGGTGGTGATACACATGTGCACAAGGGTTGCATCTTTGAAAATAATGTGTTTATATATGTTACCATCATGTTGTGGATTGGTGCTCTTATCATGGGAAGAAGGGATGAATACAGTAGGAAAAAGGAAATTGTGGAGTTCCAATCACACTTGGTACTACATATGTGAGTCAAAGGCACAAAATATATGGGTTTTCAATGAGGTGTCACCATACCAAGGAGTGGCTTGGGATATAGTGAAATGATTCTCACCTAGACGAAACTAGGGCTAAAAAAAAAAAATTGTCTAAGGGATTATGTTGTTGAGGTAAGATGTAGTAATGATTAAGTGGATCATCCCTAGTGTGATATAAAGTGATATGGTACTCTAGAAGTTCTTGAATATGAGAAATAATTATGGTAGTAGAGTTGATACTACCAGATGAAATATGAGGGTTTGGGATAATGTCTTCTTTTGGACCCTAAAAAATGGGTGTCCCCTTACCCAAACATTATGGAACAATGCAATGGCCATAAGGTGGATGTGGTTCAAAATGAGGGGTTTTTGAAGCAATATACTTGACCATGAATGAAGTATTTCAACTTCACAACATATTGGTTAGATTTGCTTCCTCTCTGCCAAATTCTTCAGCTAGGTCTAATTTGTATGTAAGAGAGATTAACTCTATAGTTTTTTGCTTCTTGGCCATAATTGGTTAATGTAAAATATTACCCTAGGAAGATAGCAATGTTCCTTAATGATTTCCTTCTGCACTAAGCAGAATTTTGAGCAGCTCAAATAGCATGGACAACATGCTCCTTTTACTGTCACCGCTGACTTTTCTCATAATGCTTTTTGTCTTCTAGCTACAACATGGACCCTTCTTTTGTTGGGGGAAAAAGGTAATTCACTTTTTACCTTTTATTTCAATTGTTGCATTAGACTCAACTTCATCACCTAGACTAGTTCGATTTAAGGAGGCTCACTATGCATCCAATATCTCATTGAGAACTTTTGTCTCTTTTTAGAACTTTTGGTTGAAATTGAGCTGTGTTTTAGCCTTTTCAATCTCTTTCCTTCACAACACAATTTCACCTTCCAACTTCTTACACGTTTGTGTTTTTTCAATCAATTGTTGGTTCAAGGTTTCTTTGATTTTCTTACTTCTCCTAACTGCAGAAGTAATGGGTCTCAAAGATTATTTTTCAATTTTCTTTTTCTTTCTCAGCCTCTCTATTTCCTCTAGTGCATTTACTAGTTCTCCATCAATATCAACTTCTCCTTCTTCATCATCATAGTTAATAGCCTCAACTTACAGATTTTCAATGGCCATCAACTTAAATTCCTTAGGGCTTTCATCATCTTTGTCCTCATATGAGGATTGGTTGAGCTCACTTTCAGATGATCTCTCATCTTGATCATAGAAACCTTTTGCCTTAGCCTCCCTTCTATCCTTTTGAACATTCTTGAATTTTTCATTACTATCATAATCATTTTTCTTCTATTCAAGACACTTTCATGCCTAATGACCAACTTGGCCATAGTTAAAACATTTAAAGCAAAGCTTACCTTTATAATTGTCTGATCCTCACTTGAGCCTCCTCACAAAGCTAACTTATTCTTCATCTGGTTCACATCATGTGTTAGCATGCTCATCCTTCCACTTATTTTCTTCTTTGAAGGTTGATTCTTTGGCTGTAGGCTTTCATTTATAACTCCTCATATCATAGGTAGTGAGTATTCCAAGGAGTTGACCTTGAGTGAGAGTGTTCAAATTTTCCATTTCTTCAATGGTTGACACCTTAGGATTAAACTTCTCAATAAGAGAGCTCAACAATTTTTGAACTACCACATCTTCATCTAGCTTCTCGCCAAGCCCTCTGATGGTGTTCACAACTTCATCAACTCTTTGAAAATAGTTTGCAATATATTCGTCGTCATGCATACTCAATTATTCAAATTTGATCCTAAAACCTTAGAGTTTACCTTCCTTTACCTTGTTGTCTCCTTCATAGCAGTTGCTTTTCTTGTCCCAGATTGCTTTGGAATATTTGCAATCCATCATCTTGACAAGTTATGATTCAAGTAAGCCAAGAAGTAGGGCATGTATTGCTTTAGCATTGCATGTAAACTCCAACTTCTGATCTTTGGAAACCAATATTGGAGGTCTTCGATATTCTTCTGCCACAACATCCCACATATCAACTCCAAGTTATTGAATGGTCTTCATCCTCACATTACAAAACACATAGATTATTCCAATGAACGTAGGTGCCTTATTTATAAAATCTCCTTCCTAGTTTTCCATGGTACTTGATCTTTTCTCCAATTTTAGAATGATTAAAAGTAAAATTTCTCTCATAACAATTATTGGAAACTAGGACAATACTAAGAGGGAGGTGAATCAATATTGCAGCATTTTACCAATTCAAAATTTCTTTTTACTTTGTGTGAGAACAATAAGACAATAAATAGAATTTTCAATAATAAATATGATAGACAACTACTTCAGAAATCAATGGAATATTCAAGGAACAAATAACTTCAGAAATTACTTCTCCATTTTATTCATAGGTCAAGATGCAACACGATACAATATTTTGGCTACAACCGGTAGGAATCTACAACTTCCTAATTTATCAGCTGCAACTGAATGGAGATACAACTCCAACTATTCTCTAGCACCCACTTGAAGGAGCGTCAACTCCTTATCAACATGCTACAACTTGCTTTGACACTCACTCTTCCATTTTTCATCCATTTTCACACTAAGATCAATGAATTCCTTCTCTCCTTTCAAAACAAACAATTTATCTCAATCAACTCTAACAAACACCTACAAAAATCATCATACCAACACCTTGCTGCACCATAAGTTCTGTATCAAAAAATTTTGTAGCATTCTACCTGATTAGGCCTGTTTTTATAGATTTTTACTTTTTTTCTAATTTTACATTTGTTTATCTTTTAATTTGTGCATGAAGCCTTTTTTTTTGCCTTTGTCCTATTTAGTTTTTTCCTATGCATGTGTTCATCGAGTTATCAAACCTTAACCAACCTTTTCTACCAATTGAACTAAGTTTATTTCCATTTTTTAGCTAATCTATTCTTTTACAGGTTTTAAAAGTGTTTATTCTAGTTTTAGTTGCAATTAAGTTTTTCTTAACTGCCAAATTTACTGCCAAACTATTAGTTCTACCAAATTTGAGCTTAAGACCCTTTAATTGGCTCATTTTCATGTTTTTTTGTCATAATACGGGATCTCCGCGACCACTGCCTTAAGGCTCGGGTGCTAAGCCCTTTCAAGTCCCATCGTGGTCCTATTTCCTTTGTTAATGACTCTACACTATTGGTCATGCCTCTACACGAGGAAACCAAGGAATAATGCTTAGCTGCTTTCAAAAGCCTTCACAAGTATTTATATATTGCATCCCCGGTTCTAACTTATGGCATAGGCCCTGGTGCAGGCACTTAGCTCATAGCCATTAAAATATTGACGCATTCACTTTTGTGCACCATAGTTCACCTGTCAGAGTCATACCTCCGGGTTAAGATGTCTTGTGGGGACCACCTTGCACTCTCTTTATTGGTTTCTACTCTGCCTCTGTTTCCTAGTCCCTTCTTCTTAGAGTTGCCAAAAAATATAAAAGAATGAATATTTTGGGCTCATGTCCTGTTCGATGACATCACCTTGTTGTCACTCTTGCCATGTGTCGACATGTGAGTGGTGACATGTGTCGCTCAGAAAAAGGCCATTCAAGTTGCCAAAAACTCTAAATCCACCTACCACATGTCCATGTTGATGTCATCCTCTGATTTCCTCCACACCAATCACATGCTGCCACCTGTCCTCCTAGAGGAGAGAGAGTAGGTCCTCCAAACCTTTTTTTTGCACCCATTTTCTTTGGTATTTTGTTTTTTGACTTACCAACCATTTTCTTTATTTTCCTTTGTTTTTAGTTGGGCCAATGCTCGTCTACTCTGCCTTCTATGTTATCCTATCAAGATAAACCTTCAGGATCATCCTTCATATACTGAGCTAGCAGAGTGGGCCTCCTCCTACAACCTTTACATTGGTATGTTTCCTTAGTTGTCATGTCCCAACACTTACCTCCCGTTAGTTAACTGCATGCTTCTTGAAACAAACCTCTGGGATGCACCTACTCGGGTATTACCGCCGGGTGTGCTCCACCCACTCGATTTCCTTTAGACAATTTGTAGTTGTCATGTCTCAACTCTTTACTCTTGGTTGCTTAGACTTGGGCACAAAAACATTTCTTTAGGGTATGCCTGCCAACTAGGCTCCACCTTTGGTCCAACTTGTTCTTTCCATATCTACCTAGAACTCTCACATAGAGGCTCCACTGTTCTTGGAACTAAGATTTGAATTTTAGCCAACTCTGGCTATGTGCCAAAGGTTATCCACACTCTTTAACTCTTCTATGAAGGTCTTGGGGTCATATTACTTTCACTGGCTCTAACATTTGATCCAGGACACATTTTGAGGACTTCCATATTTCGTTGTAAATATCTTGCAGAGCGCTAACCATATGGGTGGCTTACACCTACACCTAAGATGATCTAGTGCTCAAAAAATAACTCCAAATATATTGCATTGATTTGTTTCAAAACTACTACACCAATTCTAATATTTTTTCCCTTCTTATGTGGTTGGAACCCACTCCTTGAGGTATTTCTTTAACACCTGTTCCTCCTACTACCACCTACCATCACCAAAACACTTTCTTTTCATCACCATGTTTCCATCACTGACAACATATCTCAACAATATGTTGATGTAATTTACATTTTCATCATATAATATAAAGGGTCAACATTGGAAGTTGAACCTAGAGACATAGCCCATGAGGGGTGAACTTCGTCATTAAATTCTTGTTTTGTGATGTTGCATGTTTTCTATTTTTATCTCGTTAAATCTACAAATCTTAATTAAAATTTCTAAGTTTATGTGGTTTTTCAATTTCGATCCATTTCCCACAAGATATAAACTAGCTTGCAATTTTTTTCAAGAAACCTCCAATTTTTTATTTTAGATCAGTTTGGTAACAAATCTTGGTTGTTTTGAAGGTTTGATAGCTTTTGCAAGTGTTTTTAACTTATTACAAGGTCCACATTGAGAAGAGGTAAAGAAGTGCTTGAAGAACCAAACCCTCGAGTTGGTTCAAGGAGGTCATAAACTCCAAAAAATCCATGAGTCACAGCACATGAAGAACGAAAGCAGTTGATGTCTGAGGATGAGAGAACTTTTAGAAAGGATTTCTATGATATATATGAGATAGCGAAAGTGTTGTACAATGAGAGGATGGAAAAGTTTCAAGGATAAAGTTATAATAAAAAAAATGTAATGGTGGTGATGGGAGCAAGGCTCCACCTCCACCTCATCTTTCCCCTCCATATTCACCTACATCCTCACCTCCTTCAACACCTAGGCATACTCTTCCTAGATATACAAAAGGACATGCTAAGTCTCCTTTTCTTAATCTTTATGTCAAGTTTGAATTTCCTATGTACAATGGGGAAGTAAATATTAAAAAGTTGGATAATTGGGTTCATAAAATTCAGTTCTATTGTAGGATTCAAATTATTGATGATGATGTTAGAAAGATCCATCTTGCTTCTGTTTTTTTGGAAATCGCAGCCCTCATCTAGTGGGAGGAAGAAAATAAATAATATTTGAAGGAAAGTGGTAAAATTATAACTCTTCTTGGAATGAATTTATAGCTGCATTAAGAAGGCAATTTTATCCATTAGGTTATATGCTAAAAGAAATTATGGATTGGCAAAATTTTAGACAAGCTAAAGTTCAGAGTGTCCAAAGTTACAAATAAGAATTTAGAAGAAGAGCTTTAATCTTGGGTGTTGATTTGTCTTCACAAGACCCTCTCCTATACATAGGTGGATTACATAGTTATTTGAGACTTACTATACTTATGTTTAATTCCACCAATCTAGATGAATTGTGTGTTCTAGAAACTCATTTAGATTCAAGAGGTAGGAATGTTCCTGAAGAGACTAGTAAGAAACCATCCAAAATTGGAGACAAGGAAAAGGGGAAGTTTAAAGGCAATGGAAAAAATAATGCTACAATTAAGAAAGAGAGAGAGAAACTTATCTATAAACATTTCTCAAAAGATGGCCATGATGAAGACCATATTTGGAAACTACATCCATAAATGACACCAAAGATTTCAATAACAAGGGGAAACAAAATATTATTTCAACAAATCAACAAGATTTAGGATATGCTTCAGGTGAGAGAACCAAAATCACAACCATAGGAATGAAAGGTAAAGCTTGTAATGCAGGTACTAGTTCTTATACTAAGCCTATTGAGTCTCAAAATGATAAATAAAGAAGTTAGCTTTTCCATACCAAGGTCATTACAAAACATACAAAAGTTGATACATTGTTTGATAGTGGACCCCAAGTAATCTTATTTCTGAGCCAATTGTCATGAAACGAAATCTAGAGACTACATCTCATACTAAACCTTACGCTTTGGGTTGGGTATGTGAAGATTCCAAATTTCAAGTGACAAGAAAATGTAAACTCAAATTCACCATCACTACAAATTTTATAGATGAGGTAGAGCTTGATGTTGTACTACTTGACATATGTGGAATTGTTTTAGGGAACCCATACTTGTGTGACCAAAAATCCATATTCTATCATCATGAGAAAAAAAATTATTCTTTTAAATAGGGTTTTTCATATATTGTTAGAGCACCTCAATAGAATATGGACTTATCTCTTGTTAGTGCTGGCTAGATGAAAACGATTGTAAATGCTAGTAAGAATTTTCTGTTGTTGAAGATTAAAGCCAAAGATACTGTTGAATGTGAAGCTTTAACAAGATTTGATTCTAAACCCAAGAATGATTTGGTTGAAGTTGTTAACACTTATGACAAGATGTTTCAGGAACCTGAAGGGTTGCCTGCTAAAAGAGGAATCCAACCTGAGATTCACTTGCCAGAGGATACACCACTTCCAAATATCGGCATGTACAAAATGTCAGTTTTGGAGAATGCAAAAATCAAGACGCAAATTCAAGAGCCACTTAACAAAGGGGTCATCAAGCCTAACACATCTCCTTGTGGGTCTCCTATTGTCTTCATTCCAAATAAATATGGTACATGGAACATGTGTGTGAATTTTAGAGCTTCGAACAAGATCATAGTAAAGAATCATTATCCTCTTCCTCACATTGATGATTTGATTGGTCAATTAAAGGATGTTATTTACTTCAGTAAGTTAGATTTGAGAATCATTTATCATTAGATAAAGATTACTGAAGGTTATATCTGGAAAACTTCTTTTAAGTCAAAATAAGGTTTATTTGAATGGTTAGTTATGTTGTTTGGGCTTTGCAATGCACCTGCAACATTCACGGGAGTTATGAATTATGTGTTGAGATCATTCCTTGATGATTTTTTCTTAGTCTACTTAGATGAGATTCTGATTTTTAGTAAGACTTGTGAAGAGCATGTAAAACATGTGAAACAAGTTTTAGATGTCTTGAAAAAAGAGAGATTGTATTTAAATATGTCTAAGTTTGAATTTGGGAAGACCTCTTTGGTTTATTTGCGTCACATTGTAGGAGGTGGTGAATTGAATATTGATCCCTCAAAAGTTGAGGTTGTTATGAATTGTACTAAACCCAAAAACGTAACATAAGTTAGGATATTTTTAGGAGAAACCCAATATTGGAGAAAATTTATAGCTTTCTCACTCATTTCAGCATCATTACATGCTTTGAAAAGTGTGAAATAGGTCTTTCAGTGGGGAGACAAGCAGCAAAAATCCATCGACACATTGAAAGAGAAAATATTTACAACTCTAATTGTAGCACTTCCAGATCTTAAGCATCCATTTAAGATTCAAATTGATGTAAGTTATTATGCTATGGGAGAAGTTTTGATGTAGCATGGTAAGCCTATTTGTTATCATTATAAAACCTTTACCAATGTTGTAATTAACTATCCAAGTTATGATAAAGAGTTGTATGCTTTGGTACAAAGCATGAAGAAGTGGAAGCATTATTTGATGGGTAAATAAATGACTATTCTTATTGACCATCAACCTTTGCAATATTTACAACCACAAACCAAGCTACAACAAGCTAGATATTTTAGGTGGATGGCGTTCCTTCAACAATTTCATTTGGTAAACAGGTACAAAAAAGGTATATATAATAAGTTGTTGATATGTTATCAAGGCCTATTGTTAATGCATTCGTCATTATGAAGCATAACTCAATCATGAATGAAAGTTACATTGAGAAATATGCTCAAGATGAAGATTTTAAAGATGTTTATGCAACTTTGAGTCAAGGAAATAATGTTGAAGAGATGGATTATCATGTTCATAAAACGTTGTTATATCATCTTGGCAAGTTATGTGTTCCACAAGGTGAAAGATTCAATGTCATAAAGGAAGCTTACAACTCTCTTATTGTTGGTGACTTTGGTAAAGGAAAAATAGTTGCACAAATTCAAAGGTATTGTTATTAGCCTCACATGAATGAAATTGTTTCAAGATATGTAAATGGATGTTCCAGGGGTGCTACTAGTAATCCTAGCAATAGGAAATTGGGTTTGTACACTCCACTTCCTATTCCTTCTTGTCCTTGGGAAAGTATTTGTATGGATTTTGTAGGGGGTCTACCAATTTATAGGAAAGGTCATGATTATCTATATGTTGTTGTGGATCATTTCAGCAAAATGTGTGTGTTGATGCCATGTAAGAAATATGTTACCATTGAAAAAACCACAAATATTTTCTTCCAAAATGTACGGGTTCACTTAGGGTTACCCACTTCTATTATTTCTGATTGAGATTATTTTTTTTGGGAATTTTGGGTCAAATTTATGGGAACTCATGGACACCAAGTTGAAGAAGAGCACCCCATTTCATCCACAAACAGATGGCTAGATAGAAGTAGTGAACAAAATAGTAGTGCATCTCCTTCATGGATATTATGGTAAGCATCCTAAACTTTGGGATGAGCATTTACATTAGGTCCAACATGCTTACAATAGTGCCAAGCATTCATCTATGCAAGTATCTCCATTTGAAGCTTGTTTGGGTTATTCACCAAAGTATCCTTCGGATTTCATCTTTGGTAAAGATATTGTAGTAGATTGACACAAGGATGTGGAAAAATCTAAGCATTTCATTGAACAAATTCAGCTAGTGCATCAAAGAGTACAAGAGCAGCTAGATAAAAGAAAATAAAAGTATAAAGCAAGGTGTGGAAAGCATCGAGTTGATCATGATTTCCAAGTGGGAGATCAATTTTGGTTGTATATCAACAAGAAAATACTTCAAGATGAAGGTAAAAATATCAATTCAATTAGATATGGTCCTTTCAAAATCTTGGAGAAGATTGGTGACAATGTTTTCCCATTAGATTTTCCACCTTACACGAAAATTTATTTTGTTGTGAATGTGGAAAAATTGAGATTGTATAAGCCTCCAATGGTTGATGATCGTGAATAGAATTTATAGATTCCATCTATTGAATATTTTTCTCTTGAATATTTATATGAGTTGCAGGAAGACTCAATTCTTGATAGGAGAATCGGGACTTCACACAGAGGCAATGTGGAGTGTCTTCAAGTGGGGTTGAAAGGTACAAATCTAAGTAAAGCAAGGTGGATTAGGATTGAGAAAGTGAAGGATTTGTACCCTCACTTGCTTAGCAAAAAAATAATTTTGGACTTTTGGTGGTCCAAAAGCTTCCAGTCGGGAGGAATGATCCAAGGGATAAAAAATATGCTCAAAAATCAAAGTGCTCAAAATCTCCTAAAACTAGTGCTAAATCGTAGATCATGATGTTTTTATTTCAATGACGCATGAATCACCTTCATCTGGAACGATATATGAAATTTATCATGTGTCAAAGTTTTTGGGAAACATCTAAAAAGTCAACTTGCATGGTTGACTAGTTTGTTACCTGGGCAGGACATACAGTGATGTGGCACTGATGTCATCAGCTTGACTGGGTAGTATGGACATCAGTGAGCCTAATCATGTGCTCACACGTGGCAGGTCATACAGGTCAGATTGGCAATTTCTATTGGTTGTTGTGTTTTGGTTTGACTAATCAAGGGGCACCACATTTCCCAATGTGAGTGAGACATGTTGCATAATTGGAGCACGCCGTGTAGCCCTCATATTTTGTGCCAAAATTTTGACTAGTTGGTCAACAGGCCTTTGTCGAGTTCGATCACATGACCTCATAGTTATAAACCAACCGTTGAACCATTGCACCATTCAATCCACTTAATAATGCTTTGCAACAAATTTATGTTTAAAATGTAATTTGTTTGGGGTTAGCATGGGGATCAGGGCACATGGCCCTAGCCCCAAGTTGTATTGCATGTGTTGTCACCGTGGCATAAGTGGAGGGGGCGGGTAGTTATCCCATCCCCAATTCCATTTATGTCACAAGACCATAGGCAGGGCTGTGGAGGAGAGGTGGCATGCGGCCCTAGCTCGTGCCCACATGACCATGGACATGGAGATGATGGGCATGTGGCCTCTAGCTCATGCCCCTGGTGGCATAGAATAAAATATGACTAACCCCAAAGGCTAAAGAATCATTGCATGGCCCCTATTGGTCCATTTAACTGTTTAAAAAATTGCACAATTTTCGGCGGAATTTCCACCCATCCCATGTTAATTTGTTTCTTGGTGGTTCTGCCAAAGAGGAAATTCATTGCCTTTTTTTCTAGTTCTATTCATTTTGCAGGATAGATAATAGAGAAATGGAGAAGGAGGCCTAACTTGGCCATTTTTCAGCGTTTTTGAGCCCAAGAATAACCTGCAGAGGGGTTTTTGGGTGTCCTAAACACAATGGCAACATTATTTTTTGATTTGAGCATTGTATGTCAATGTAATTTACATTTTGAGCATATGATATAAAGGGCCAACATTGGAAGTTGGAGTCAGAGATGTAGCCCAGGAGGGGTGAACTCTGTCATCAAATTGTTGTTTTGTTATGTTGCATGTTGTCTATTTTTCTCTGGTTAAACCTATAAAACTTAATTAAAATTTCTAAGTTTATGTGCTTTTGGAAATTCAATCCATTTCCCACAAAACATATAGTAGCTTGCAAACATTTTCAAGAAACCTTCAATTTTTAATTTTAGATCATGACTTGGTCCAACAAATATTTTATTATTTGACCATATCAATTATCACTTAGAATTTTATTGTAAATAGAGAAGATTTTTCTCCTCATTTCACCATGACCATTATCACTGTTGAACTTTTGATCATATAACATTTGAGTGTTATCCATTAGATCCTCATCATATTTCTTTTCTTTTATTTTTATTTTCTGAATAATATAGTTAGTCATTTTAAGAGAGGAAGACAATATAACTACAAGAAGGAATCGTAGAAGAACCCTCCAAAGGAGGAGGTCATCTTGAACCACTTTTAGAGGACTTCTCTACATGCTTCTTTAATTAAAACACTTTCTTTGGGTATATAATTTTTTTATTATTATATGTTTCAGATATAATATTTATTTCCTAGTTTTCTATTATTTTAACCTTTTCATGTGGATATATTTAATAACATATTAATAATTATTTCCTCCATGGATTTAAACCCTCATCATCATTTTTAGCTTATTTTCCACCATAGGGAAAGTTTTATTTGCTAAAACTTTTGTAGTTAACCACTAATAATTGGTCGCCAAGTCTAGTACAAAATATGTTATTTAACAGTGGATGTCTTTAGTCTAGCTATATGCCCACACAAATTTCACCTATATTTTTAAATATTTAATCTTTTTATAGAGATAACACAATGAAACACATAGGAACCCTATTTGGTAGTGGATTTCACATGAATTTAGTGAGTGGGATGTATTGATTGTCAAATTAGATGGGGAGCGATGAAGAAATGACAAAACCATGAGGTACAAATGAGGGCACAGAGGAAAACAAATATTTTAGAGGTGAGGAGAGTTAAATAGGTCAAAGAAAATAGTGAGGGATATTTCAAAATATTTGTGCCTTTGAGAGGGTGTCAAGAGTACTAAAAAATCTACATTCAAAACTAATTAATGACACTTATTCTCAACATTAATGTTATGCACACTCAGATCATGATGCACATATATGAGCATCAACTAAGAAGGAAAGGCTTCTAGAAGACATAAAATACCAATTAATATCATTTCTAACATTTTAATGTAGAGGGGGTGGGAAATGGATTAGATAATTATATTGTTTTTCATCCATATCAATGCTTTTAAAGTGGAAAAAATGGAGGGATCAACTCCCAAGACTGCTTTTACTGGTGGGACCCTATTTGGAAAATTAAGGTCTCAAAAGTTTGAGGATAATTTTGAGGCATCAAGAGTAATTTTTTGGGGCTAAAAATGCTATACTTCAGTATTTCACCTCTTCTTCCCATTATACACACAAATACCTTTCCAACAACATAAAAATTACCTCAATCAGAGTTTGTATGCAAAACATTTACCACTCAAAAGTTGACCTTCTTGTTTTAACCACCATAATTCTGTTGAAATTGTAGCAAGGAATGCCTTCTTTGACTTGTGTCTTAGTCAAAGATTATAATTCAAATTCAATCTCATATATATTTGATTTAGTTTTCAGTTAACATGTGTGGTGTGGCCTATCACTAAGTTATTGTCAGTTAATTCGTTTTATATGGATTTTAGTGAGTTGTGTACTAGTTGACAGCTAAAATTTAGCTACCTAGTGGAGTTAACTAGTAGTGCTTGTCAGTTAGCTAGGCTCTAGTTCTAAAATAGAGATAGACTTTACTTCTTGAGTTTAGTTGAATATTTTGACTTTTGTTAACTCAACTGACCCTCAATTAGTTGCAACTACTAAATTTAGCCCTAGTAGGTCATGCAACTCAAATAGCCTACTGAGAGTAAATGAAGGCGCACACCTATTTATACATTGTACATAGGTTTTTATGTAGGATATTGAGAAGAAAGTAGAGAAATTTATCTTGGGAATTGCACAAGGAAATAGGAGGAAAATCCTAATTTTTAGGAGAATAATTTCACTAGGAAATAGGAGCTTCTAGCAGACCTTATTTGCCTAAGTATTGGGAAAGTCTTATATAGATTTGATCAGTATTGCAATGGATTAAGGCTTGAAGTAGATTATTTGTAAGAGATCATAGTTTAGAGCTGATAATACAAGCAAGAGGGGCTTTTTCGAGTTGGGTTCCCCTGACATATTTTGTTTTCTATGTGTGATTGTCTTTTTATTCATTATTTTCTTTTCGCATATTTTTCGTAAAGAAATATTTTGTATTGTGTTATTAGTTTGATCTAATTAGCGTTTGAAAGGTTTCAAGGATTTTATACAAGGTATCATAGCTAAAAACAATGTAGATACCAAGTTCCTTGATTAGATTCAAATCACATTGAAGAGGAGATTAGTTAGTGCAAGAAATCTACAAGTGTATGAATCATATCAGTCTATGGTTTGAGGATGGAGCATGCACTAGAAGGGATTTCGAATTTTTGTGCATGGAAAGAAATAATGGAGGCTATGTTAGATGATAATGGGGTTTTGTAATACATAAAGAATGATATTCCTAAACATGTTGCATCATATGCGCAACAACTGGTTCAATGGAAGGACCCTGCCAAAACTAGGAGGATGATCATAAAAGGTGTCAAAGACCATAATGTTCCAAACTTGCATGGGGAGGAAAATCTATTTCAGATGTGGAAGGCCCTTATTGATCTATTTTAAAGTAGTAGTGATGCCAGAAAAATTACTTTGAAGAACAAATTGAGGAACATTCAAATGGGCAAGGATGAGCCAATTGTAACATATCTATCCAGGTTTACTCAAGTAAGGGATGAACTTGGAGGTGTTGGAAAGACAATTTCATCAAAAGATCTTGTGAGCCTTACCCTTCTTGGGCTTCACAAATATTGGCATAGTTTTGAGGATGTGGTGAATGGCATAGATAAGCTCCCTAATTGGGAGAGATTGTGGTGATATATTATGTAGGAAGAAATAAGTGGGAACACAGGGGATGGAGTCTCATCTGTGACAAAATATGAGGAGATATTTGCTTTAGCTGGAAAAGGGAAGAGATCCAAGGGAAAGAAGGCCCAAGGAAAAACTGAGTCTAGTAAGAATGGAGGCAAGGAAGTGAAGGATCTTAACAAGATCAAATGTGTTCCTTGTCAAAGTTTGGACATTATGCTACAAAATGTCCAAACAATAAATTTAGTAAGCATGATGTTGCAACAGCAGCATGAGAAGCACTCTCTTCTCATTTTGAATTGGATTTCTCTTTGATAGCTTACATGACAAGCTCAATTTGAGGTCATGTGTAGTATAGTGATACAACAAATTAATTTCACATGACAAGGAATAAATATTTCTTTAGTGGTTTGGAGGATAAAGACATGAAATTCCATATCAATATTGTAGATGATGGAAGATACATGACCAAACAAGTAGGTACAGTGAGCTTTAAGAAGGAGTTCAATTCCCTTATACATCTCATGAATGCGATGCATGTTTCAAGATTGAATAAAAACCTTGTATCAGTAGTATTCCTTGAAGACAAAGAGTATGATGTAGTATTTAACAAAGGGAAGGCCTACCTCAAGAATTATGCTTCAGGACAATTCAAGCAAATTGGTACAAGCATCGAGAACCTCTACAAATTGGAGGTTGATGCATGTGCAAACTTGAGTAGTAAGGCAGAGAGTTCTCATAATATATATGTTGTGTTTGAATGAGAGTAGGATAGAGATCTTAATATGGAGCCTCATTGAGTATCTTAGTTTTAGTTTAATCTAGTTAGCAGTTATGTTGACCAACAGGATTACTATGAGGACCATAGCCTAGGGTGAGTGGACGTAGCCACTCAGTTAAAGACTTCCAATATAGGGAAAGTTCGAGCCAAGTGGAAATAGGATTTGGTTAAGGGAGCTCAGAAGATAGTTAAGTCTCCCAAAATCAAGAAGAAAACACCCATATACATAGGGTACATGGCACTTTCTAGTATAGAGGGAGAAATTGTAGTAGTGTCATGCGGAAAGAGTTAATCTTGCGGACAAAATCAACCTCCCTAGAAGCCTAAGACTTTCTAGTGACAAACAAGACAATTAAGAGCAATCCTTCTTAAACATGCATTTATCACATGAGAAACCAGGTGTTTTAGATCCTACCTGTAGTCCAACGTTGTTGTAGTAGTCTAGCCTCGTCGATCCAGATGAGCTCCTCTTTCACTTCGAAACCTGCATTCACTAACAATCAAACGATTACATAGCACCTGAATATCTCATAAAACAAAACATATTCAACATATAGACCAAGGCGTATATGAAACAATTCATTAATAACAAGTCATTGAGAAGAATGGACTTATTTGTATTAATAGGAAACAAAAGAAACCATTACAACCTGAGCCTTGGTGTTGTGCAAGTTCCTCCCAGGGTCCAACAAGAGTTTTCCTTTACTTTGATAAGCTTACCCACTTCCAAATGAAACAAGAAAGGATGGTAATCTCTCCTCACAAGCTTCTACAAGGAAGTCCTAATTCCAGCAGCATCTACCCTTTGGAATGTTCAGCTTTCAACCTCCCCTCCTCTGGCCCAATGCCTGTATTTAAAGTGTTCTAGAGGAAGTTAATCAGGTCCAACATTAATGGGATACTCCCCTCTTTTGGATGGGGTAGTTCCTCTCTTGATGGGATAAGTTCCTCTTTCATAGGGATGCATGA